>JAQZBX010011383.1:19806-42903 GCA_029593785.1 Cabassous unicinctus
CTACAAGAGTACTTATCCCACTGTTTTGAAATAAAGTATTTTCTCATATGTAATCCCCATTAAACTGTCAGCACTCTAAGGTCAGTTACCATGACAATCATATTCACCATTATATCTCCATTGCCTAGCACAGAATTGGCTCATAATAGGGTTCAATAAATAATTGAATAAATTCAAGTAAATGTTGAAATGCTTCTAACATATAACAAAATTCAGCTAGAACTCCACAGAATTTCATAATGCAATAAAAGACCCTACAGAGGATTATAAATAATGCAAAACCTGGGATTCATGTGAAAATTAATATAGTGACCTCATATTCACATTTTCACTTTTGAAAACTTCTTCCACATTTGATGCACTGAGATGACTCACAGCTCACCAGAAAGATCATTAGGAATAGGTAGAGCAGACAGCAACTTTTATTTAGGGTCTGAAAGTCACCTGAAAAATCTTTTGAGTCAAAAACATGTTATTATTTGCTAAATATAAACAATGTGGGCTTTGGAGCTAGAAAAACCTGGGTGTGTAAACTGGATCCACTATCAACCATGAGATACTGTGTAAGTTACTTTATAAACCTTAGTTTTTTCATCTATAAATGGAAGATAATTAAATGTGCATCACAGGGATCTCTTGAAGGTTAAATGAGATAGTGTATGTAAAGAGCTGAATACAGTGCCTGATAAAGTGCATGCTCCCACTGTTGCTGTTTTCACAAGGGTGCCTAAAATGCTATCATTATTTTGGATTAAAGGATCATATCATCGGAAACCACTTGTTAAATGCAAATATCTGAGCTGAGAGACAAACATTTACATATTAATTTCAATTAGTGTATGTATGTTTTTCCTTTTCTAAGGAAATAGAAATACTGAGAGTCAGATACTAAAGAAATGGATAAGGTGCCTTATGAGCTGTTGGCAGGTTTGAGGGATGGTGTGATAGGTGTGGAATATAAGGCATTGATTAAGGTGAGAGTTATATGCCCAAGTTGGTCCTGGGTAACTAGAGAACACTGGATTCTTGGAAAAGGAGAGACTCAGTGCTGGACTCGGAATAGGGCTACTCAACAGAAAAGAGTGCAACTAAGACAAATTTCAAAATTCTTATATTTTAAAGTAGAACAATTTAAACTGGTTTGTCTCAGTTGTTCTCTGAAAACCCAAAAGGAATCAGTTATGTTGGGGCTCCAGATCTCTGCATCCGGGAGCATTTCTGCATGTCCAGGTCCTTCTGGGTAGAATGGCTTTTCTAGGACAACATTCTTCTACTCCTGCCACCTCTTTGCCCATATCCAAGTATAAAATGTCTGTGGAGACAGTGCAACAAAAATGTTAACTTTATACTGCAAGATATTTCTAGTTAAATCTATTTGAAAAATTTTGCTGCCTACTCATCTTGCATTCTAATTTAGTTTCGTGTATCAAGAAATTTAGATGCTTAAAAATATGCATGCTGAAAGAAAATAAAAAGGAAACATGCAAAAATTTTTTGATATTGTCAGTAAGTCACGAATTTATTTTTCAATGAATTGTTTTAAGAAGTATTAAGTATTTTATATGAAAAGAATTGTACTTAAGGTTAATATTCTAGCTAGGTTTGGGGCATTTCATGAGAAGTGCAACACTGGTTCAGTATTTATATTTTATTTAGCAGGCACAAGAGGGCGTATGTGCTCTGCTAAATATTGCGTATTTTCAAACTTTTTCCAGGATAAGTTGTGGAAAAGAAACCCCTTGAGTTCTAATGATAACATCATCTCTTTTCCTAATTCATGCAGGGACTCATTTATCAGCCCTTAATTTTGAGCTGACAACATTGCATCCAAATAATAAAAGCTAAATTCATAAAACTACTAGAATCTTTACATTTAACAAAGGATAATTTTGTCAAAGATCTGAAAAGATGCGAATATATTTTTTTATATTATTTGACTACCATGCCTGAGGTAGACATCCTTGATTTCAACATTTTGATCTATTGCAAACAAATCTTTGTTTTACTGATAATGTTGCAAGAGAATGATGAAATATGTTACAAAAGTGAAAAGCAAGCATTTAGGAAAAAATGTGAAATTTCCTATTCTAGGATGTCTGTAATCTATGAAAGGTTGCCGTTTCCCTATTTGATTTTATTATTTTCTTTAAAAAAACTATGTGCCAAAGTGTGTTCAATCATTTCATGTACCTTGATATTTCACAGCTCATGAAGTAGTTTTTAGAGTAAAAGTTTAAAATATCTCTTGTGAAAACTTTACATTGGGCATCAGTGCAACATTGCCGACCTTCAGAAAGGTTCTTAGGAAATGAAAGTTTGCACAATCTCTTCTTCAGAGTTTAGGTCTTCAAAAGATAACATCTGGGTGTTTGTCATGTATTCTTTGACAGAATGGATATGATTTCCTCTTAACAATTGCTTCTTTCCCCTCACATGTAAAAGAAAAGGTTTCTCTCAAGTATCTAGTAGCTATTTAAGGAAAGAATTCCCCAATACTGATAGCATATAAGTACTTTCCTACTTTTGGTTAAAAATGAGATATCAAATGTCCTAGAAATTTTGTTCTTTCTTTTTAGATTTAATTTTGTAGTAGGAAATCTAAACTGCAAAAGAAGCACGTTATTGTTTTTAAGACCATAATTATTATATGTGTCTGCAAGCTTCTAAGTCTCCTGAAGAAAAGTCAGTGCTTCCCTACCCCACCCACTACTTCTAAAGTTTCCCACAGTTAAAAAAGAATTCTCATGTGGTTTAAACTTATTAAAGTATGAATACGATGTGTCATTTGTAATAAAAATTCAAAAGAAATGACTAAAGTCTCTGAGCTGTTAGATCAGTTATTTTACATGTAAGAATACAAGTTTTAATTTTAAATAGCACAATTTCAAAATCTCATTCCTTAGTGAATTGCTAAATGACTAGAATTATCCTCTGAATTTTTTTCATTACGTATTACAAATATAGAATAGAATACCTATATGGAGTTCTTGGTCTTTGTTATATCTGTAACTTTTGTTATTGAACTTGTATAGATGACAAAAAGTTAAAGATCAGTTATGAGTTTATCTAAGTCAAGAGACTTTTCAAAAGAGAAAAAAATAAATTCAATTCAATTTTAAATTCAATAATGTATTCAATTCTTAAATATATTTGTATAACATCTGCCATTTGCTTAATCGTTTTCATCTAGCTTGTTTATAAAAGAAGTGAAAATGATTTAGATAAATGTTAATAATTGAACAATTAGTGGAAGGGTTGAAACAAGTGGAAATAAGGAAGCAAAAATAAGATGGACACAAGAATTGAGTTTTTTATATAAAATAAATGCCACGGCATTCTTTCGACTTATTATTGGGGAGTATAAGTTAGGCTTTAAGCTTTCTAACAGCCAATGAGAGAGAAGGAAATGCAATTTAAATTTTTTTATTTTTCATAAGATAAAAAATAATCCAATTTCTCTAATAAAGCATAACTATTTACGATATGGAGAGTAGAGAAATGAATATTTCTCCTTTGGGTTCTCATAGAGATGGCACTGTATAAGTTAGTGAATAATACCTTCTATGACATTTTTATAGGGAGTTTCTACTTCCTTGCAGTCATTTGGACATTCAAAAATGATTTTGGCTCAGTTCATGTTCTCAAGGAAGTTGTGATTTAGTTAACCAGATAGACACAGTAGGTTGTAAGGTACAGGTAAAGTCAAAGTATTGTGTGTTCACAAAATGCTGTGGGGAAAATGTTTCCAAGGAGGAAATAAGAGATTTTTGATCCTATTTAAAGATACATAATGATGAGGAGCAGATGTAACTCAGTGGCTGAGTGCTTGTTTTGCATGTAGGAGGCCCAGGGTTCAATCCCCAGTACCTCCAAAAAAAAAAAAAAAAAAAAAAAAAATTGACAAAAGTTCTTGTAGGTCATAATCTTCCCATCTTTAGTATATAGTCCCATAGATCCTCATTGCTTTGTTCTTGTGTTAGTGCTGTAGTCTTTCCAGCTGGTCTTGTCTCCTCAAATTATTCTCTTTATTGCTTCTGGATATTTATTGGACTAGAGCATTGCACATAACATGTGTTCAAAAATACTTGTATAAAGCATTGAATACATGAATTGGACAGTTTAAATAAGTAATATGCCTTTAAGCTTCCTGTTGAGTAGGCATTTTGTGAAAATACTGATTAGCACTTATGTTCTTTAATTTTCATTGCAAAAATTTGGCCATTAAGTATATAGTAAAATTCCTTTTCCAATATGTTTGGTGATTATTTAGAAATTAATATTGAATTTGGATTTAATAGGAAAATCATGTATTCTGTATATCTATGAAAACAATCTGTGAGGTGGTTATTTCTATACCTATCTCTATAGTGTGTTTTTATGTATTTATACTAATATTTCCAACATATAAACTTTAAAATTAAAAAAGTTCAACATGAATCTAAGCTATGATTAATTTTATAGTATTCTATGTATATCTTCATTTCTCTAGGTGAATCAGTGGTTGGCAACTGGAATGATCTTATCTAAGCAGCCAAGTAATGATCTCATCCACATATTTGATACATGAAAGATGTATGAAATATCAGCAACAACAATTTCATGATTATCTTTATTTCCTAGCACTTTTAAGATTGTATAATTATCACATAAATAGAATACTGTAAGAATATTGACCAAAACATAGATGGTAAATATAAATCCTTGATCAAAATTTGATTGTCATAAACCAAAGCCTAGTGCCTTGTTTTTGAAAACATTAAATCAGAATTTATGCATTTAATTATGTTTTGTAGAATACTGCAATTTCACGAAGAAACAATTATGAATTTTAGCTGTTTTCTAACATTGAATAAGTGAAACATAAGTATATATAAATATAAACATTTGGGTTTGAATTATTCATTTATTAGCAAGCATCTCTTTGGCACCTTCTGTATGCTAGGCATGAGATAGGTGTTGGAGATAGAAATGTGATTTATAACTTCATGTCATCTTCAGTTCAGTTATGAAAAATTTTCATGGTCTTTTGGAGACCAGATGATGGGCGGAGAATTTGGGGAAAGCTTTCAGGAGTAGCAAGGGTTCCAGCTGCATGTCAAAGGATAAGCGGGAGATAACCAGGCAAAGAAGATGGGGAAGGAACCGTAGAGTAGAACAACCTGGATTGTGTGGAGAATTAGAAGCCCTTTAATGTTGCTGGAGAACAAATTGCTAACTAGGGAGTGGCAGCAATGACACCTAGAGAATTATTCATGTACTGTGGTAGATTGAACGATGTACTCCAGAAAAAATATATTCTTGTTCTTAATCTGCATTCCTGTGGGTTTGAACCCATTGTAAATAGAACCCTCTGAAAATGTTATTTTTAGTTAAGGTGTGGCCCACTGAATGAGGACAGGCCTTAATCTGGGTTATTGGAGTCCTTTATGAGCAGAAGAAATTCAGACATAAAGTCTCAGGAAGAGGCTGGAAGCTGGAAGTCAACAGAACCAGAAGTCAACTGAACCCAGAAAAGAAAAGAGGATATCCCATGTGACATGAGGCAGGAACTCAAGCCAAGGAACCCCAAAGACTGTGGCAAACCATCCAGGGAAATGCTATCAACCCAGAGAGAAAGCAAGCCTTCCAGCCTCCAAAACTGTAAGACAATAAATCCCATTGTTTAAGCCAACCCATTGTGTGGTATTTGTCATAGCAGCCTGGAAAACTGAGACATATATATATTTAATCAGCAAAATTTATTAAGCAATATCCACTATTTAATTTAACACAAAGCTGTGTTTACTACTTATTATAAACTTTCTTGGGCACTGTGGATACCATGGGGAGCAAGATATAAATCTGTGCTATCATGGAGAGTCAGGCTTGGATTACAACATGGAGGCCTTTCAGTAGCACATTAATGAGACTGTAATTTATCTTGGTGGCAATGGGAACCATTCACATTAGTTTAATTAGGAATTTGAGCAGGTCAGATTTGTGCTTTAGATGAATTGCTATGGTAGCTGTGTAAGACAAATTTAGAGGAAGAGAAATTACTTGTGGGGCTGCTTCTGTAATACAGTTGAGGGATGGTAGACATTAACTAGGAAAGTGGAAATAATGAGATTGAGAAAGTAACATATTTGAAAATTAAGATATAAAATGCCAATGCATGATGACTGCTTAGCTGTAGGAGATGATATAGCGGGAGGGCCTGATGATATGTTTGTGTTTATAGCTTGCTTGATTAATGAATTGATGATGGCACCACTAACTGAGTTAGATTATATAGAAGAATTCAGTTTGGAAATAAACCACTTTTCCCTATGGAAGCCAAAATGACATTCTTAAATGCATATGATAATTATGATTTTTCAAGCACACTGAATAGCTTTGACATTTTTTGCTTTTATTCTTCAGTTAAATTAAACAATGTAGAATAGAATGGTGAAAATGGGATAAGAACAAGTGTGAGTGATAGAGAGCTTAGACATCCTATTGCCACCCATAAATTCATTTATTAGTTTGAAAATTATTTAACCAGACTTTCAAAACAAGCATCTACTATCACATTGCAATTTCTTTATTGGTTGTGAAATTTGCATTAAAATCATAGAATAATATTTAGTTTGTTTTAAATGGCAGAAAGTGGAAAGAAAAATATGCTTTGTAGCTTAAAGATATAGGTATGTAAGTGACACAGAATCAGAATCCAAATGGCTGACATATGCTTCATCGCCTTTTGCAATCAAAACTTGCTGTTCTTGCTACCTTATAAGCTCCATATCTCCACTTGCTTCATGCCATTTTTATTTAAATTATATAACCAATCTGGCATTTTCAATCCTTATGTTTTGACATATTACATGGAACTGTTTAAAACTTCAACCTTGAACATTTATAATGGATGTGGAAGCAGTGGCCTCTGGAGGTTCTGAGAGAGAGGGGAAAAATAGATGTAATATGGGGACATTTTAGGAAGTTGGGAATTATCCTGAATGACACTTCAATGACAGATACAGGCCATTGTATATCATGTAATGACTTGCAAATATGTGCGGGCGAGAGTAAACTACAACGTAAACTATAATCATTGCTTAGTGGCAATGCTCCAAGATGTGTTCATCAATTGTGACAAATGTACCACACTAATGAAGGATGTTGCTGATGTGGGAAAATGTGGCAGGGCTAGGGAGCAGGGCATATGGGAATCCCCTATATTTTTTGTGTAACATTTATGTAAACTGTTTCTCTGAAAAATAAAGATAAAAAAACATGAAAACAAAACAAACTTCAACCTTGCTTTTAGTGACTCTAGTCTAAATCAACTCAATTAAAACCTCTACATAATTTTCTAGTAGCTTTCCTTTTATCCTTTATTGTTTCCATGTGAGTGTTTAATTGTATAATGCTCATACAATAGCCAATTACTCCGTCAATTCTGTTATATACAATATTTTGAAATGTTTTATTTTTTTCTCTGAAACAGTACTGATAATCTAGTTACAGTTACTTAATAAAGCCACAAGTTTAAATTTGAGATTGTAGAAACACTTCCATCTTCCATATCTTCCTTCCTACCATAGAAATTTTTGTGAAAGGGAATCCTGGTGCTATTTCTGCCATTTGCTTACATATTTTCTGTTCCAAGAGGGCACACCCTGCGAGTGTGGGAATCAAACTCTTTTGGGCAGAGACTCCAGTGCTGCAATTATCTTAGATGAGGCTATTGGATTGCTTGATTTCTCCAGGGAGTTGTATAGCTCAAGAACACTCCCTCTCCTCTTATACTTCCAGCTACACTTGTTTGTCCAATGCTCCATCCTATTGTAATTATCTCACCTCTAACCTTGAATCACATGAATATTCTAATTCTGACCCATCTCTGAAATCAACTCTGGAAAGATTTTATAGTAATGATTTTAAAGTGGAAATTATGCTTTCAACACTGCCTGCCAGCTGCAACACTTCGAAAACTCAAAATTCAAAGTGTTAGCAATATTAAGACAACTTTGGAAACTTACTGCATTACAGAAAAGGGAGAAAGTTTGGTTAACACAAATCCAATCAATGCTTTGACTTATGTTTTCCATTTCAATTAACATTTTATTGAACTGAATTTATTGGACACAGTTTGAGTTCTGTGCACATAGAACTACTAAGACCATTTAGGACCAAAATCTGTCATAAGTAATACCCAAGCCATTAGTTTTAGCATTAAATAAAATACAGAATTATCAGTACTTGGTATTGGAGCTAACAAGCAAGCTCGAACTGTTAATTTGATAATAAGCATAACTACCATTTGCTGAGGGCCTACCATGTGCTAAGCTATGTATTTATCTCCTTTAATCTTCATATTAACCTTATGGGGTAGACAATATTATGGTTGAGATGCAGTACAAGGTCCTTATTTAAATCATGGGCTCTTGTGCCAGATTGCTTGAGTTTGAATTCTGGCTCTATCGCATACAAGCTACATGGTCTTGATTAAATTACCCAACTTCTCTGTGCTTCTGTTTCTTGACCTGCAATGTAGAGTAAATAACACTTATCTCAAAAATTTATTGGGAGGATGAAATTAATTAATGAATGAACAATGCCTGAGAAATACTAAATGCTCAGTAAATTCTAGCTATTATTTTCCCTTTTTATTGATTAGAAAGTTAAAGTTTCTTACTTGAGGTTAGATATTTTATAAATGTCGGTGTTGGGATAAGGAACTCTGAGTACTTGGACTTGAAAGCCAGTCTTCTTAACTACTATGCTTTGTTAAATACCAATATTAAAAACTGGGTTTTAGAAGCACTTTCAGGTATAAAATTATGTGATGAAGAAAGGCGAAAAATCAGATCGACCAGACTGGTGTTTTCTCATTAAGAGCTGCTTGGTTCTCTCTGAGTGAAAGTGAAACAGGCATTTTTTGCAGGCAACATGGGCAAAGCACTCTGATGGGTTTTGGGAACACCAAAAAACAAAAACATATCTCCTGCCTTCTGGGAGCTTAAGGTCTAGTGCCAGAAATAAAGAAGCAAATAAATTGCTGTAAGAGTAAAATAATTGATACAATGAGGGTCTTTCAGAGTGCAGGGTGAGCAAGGAGAAGCAGCAGCCCACACTGCCTGGTGATTCAAGTCACAGCATTTGAGCTGAGACTTGAAGAATGAGTAGAGGCTTGTCCGGTGGAAAAGATGATGGAAAGATTCTAGACGTTTGGAACAGCATGTGTGCAGATGAGGAATGGGAGAGAGTTTGGCATGTTTGGGTGAAACGCTTAGAATCATTTAGAATTATTGGAGAGTAAAGAGTGGGTTCTGGGAAAGGCTAATGGGAGGCAGTGGCTGTATATGGAATCAGACAGGCAGGCTGGTCCCAGCACAAAAGGTTTTATAGGCCATGTACTTATGTCAGGTTTTTACTGTGATGGGAGTTAAGTAATAGAAGCAGAACATGCAAAAGGCATCTACAGATAAAAAACCAAACCTGGGACATAATGTGGAAGAAACTCCCAGGCAATTTTTTTTTGCTTGGCCAATGAATGGATTTCATTTTGAGTCAGTATTAGGGATTGTGGGAAGACAAATAAAATATGGTTTACTGCCTTTAGTGTACCGATAATTCAGTAGAAGCACCCAGAAGATTGCATATCTTCTTAAAAGGAATTCTCTTTTTGTTTTACTTCAATTTTTCTTCACTTCAAGTCCCTGTTATTTGTATTCCATGATTTGGTTATGAGTCAGATAATTGCTGGGGATAAGTGCAGGATATACAGGAAGATGGCATATATAATTTATTGAGATCTACTTCTTGACATGTAATGCTATTCAGTTTTCATATGAAGAATTGGATGTGGGTAGATTGGCTAGATTTGCTTTGTCTTGTATTGAATGTTAGTCAAATTTGGGGAAAGCAGCTCAAACAGAAGCTGTAGTTTAAATAGCAACAAAATTAGATAATATGGCCCATGTGAATTATCTTTTAACTCACTAAAGCTCTCTTTGTGTACAGTCCAGGGTTTATTCTTTCGTATTTTTTTCAGTATCTTCATTTCTTATATTCAGTTTTTCTAGCTGGTTCTTTCTTTTTTTCAGGCTTACTTGGGCTTACTTTATTTCTTCCTATTTGTGCTTTATTCTCTCTTGCTTGTTTTAAATAACTGTTTTCTTTTATTTGTCTATTTGAACACCCAAAACTTAATTGTTTTAAAGTCTCCATGAGTCTGTTCCATAAAATAATGTCATCTGGAATGAACTTCTATTATGATTTTTTTTTCTTTTGGGTGTCTTTCGTAGCATTAATTTTAAAATTCTCTTTAGATATTTTAGACTGCAAACTCATTTTGTGTGGCAGTTTTCTTTTTGTTGTTTGTTTCTGTTTCTCTTTCTCCCTCCCCTGGCTCTTGCTATTGTGGTTGTTTCCACTTAGACTCCAGTTTCTCATTCAGAATGGGATCATATAATGCAATTTTAGGCTTTTACTCTGCAATAACATTGGCGACCTCACAGATGTAAACATAGAGTGATTGGATGGCTTCAGCTCACTTGCTTTTGAATTGTTAAGTCTTTGGCCCCAAGCAGCAGAATAAGTCACCATTTTTTCAGCCTTTTTTCATAATGGACAGAAAAATCCCATTATGGCCTGTTCCTTCTAGCAGTGAGCCTGTCCCCATCTTATAGAGAATATTTGTGCTTTTTACCCTCTAAGAGCCCAGCTCCAACCTACCACCTACCTGCTTCTGATCTATGGAGATATTTGTCTTGTTTTTGAACTTAAGTGATTTTTTAAAAATATTGCATTCTATTTTACATCTTCCTGATTACTTTTTAATAGTAATTATCTTTTAAATTTATCTTTTGGTCTTTATCCTCCCATTAGAATGTAAACTCCTTGCGGCAAGAAACTTATTCATCATTATCTCATTAGTTTCTAGAACATAGTTCTTTGCACATAGTTGACCTCATAAACTAATTCCAACCCATCATCTTGCTATTTTCTTGATAAACAAAAGAAATAACAAAAGCTTAAAATGCAAAAATAGATATTCCATATTTTAAAAAATTTGAGGCAATAACTCATTTATCTCCTCACATCATTAACCCCAACCCTTCCTTCTGAATCATCTCCTCAGAAAACAAACATGATGTAGTAATTCCTGTCTTAAAAAGAAAATCTTGACCCCATGCTCCTCCTCAGCTACTCACACAATTTCTATGTTACTCTTCACATCAAAACATCTCAAATGATTAGTATATCCTTATTATCTACACTTTTCACCCCACATATATGGTTCAGATCTATGACACAGATTCTTCTCCACTACTTCATTGAAACTACTCTTGTCAAGGTGACCAGCAACCAACAGCTCTTCTCTGTCCAAATCAGGCAGAGAGCAGCCTGGAACACAGCATTCAAAACAGTTGATAACTCCCTCCTTTTGTAAGCACTATGCTTTCTCGGATTCCATCCCATTACACTTCCCTGAATTTTCTCCTGCTTCACTGGCTTCTCCTTTTCAGACTTTTTGCTGATTCCTCATGGACTGTTGGACCTTTAAATATTTATGGCTCTAAATCTTTCATGGGTCAGGCTTGGCTCACTGGTGTCTTCTCTCTCCACCCTTTCCCTAGATAATGCTATCATTTCCCATTGCTTTAAGTGCTCTCTAAATGGTGTTGTCTCCCAAATGTATATCTCTATCTGAGAATATTCCCTGGACTCCAGATATGTATCTACCTGCCTACTTGACATCTTTACTTGGCTATCTCCTAGCAATCCCAAATGAACTTGCCCAAAGCCAAAATACTTTTGAAAATTGTCTGCATTTTTCTCTTGCTTCTTTTTCTGTAGGATTTCCTTTTTTTTTTTTTTTTTTTGAAGTACTGGGGGCCGGGGATTGAACCTCTTATGTGGGAAGCCAGCACTTAACTGCTGAGCCACATTAGCTCCCCTGATTTGCTTTTTATTCATTTGTTTTGCTTGTTTATTTTTGTTTTTGTTTTAGGAGGCACTGGAAACCAAATCTGGGACCTCCCATGTGGGAAGCAGGCGCTCAATCACTTGAAGCACATCTGCTCCCCTCCATAGGATTTGAATCATTTTAAAGATATCCTTTAATTTGGGTATTTTAATATCCTCATATATATATATGTGTGTGTGTGTATGTATGTGTATATATATATATATATATATACACACATACATACACACACACACATATATATATATTATTCTAAGAGATCATTTATTATAGGTATATCACTTATGGCACCTTGTAAGGGCAGGGCTACAAAGGAAATACATATTACATTAAAGAAATATGTATATAAAGTATTTCTTCATAGTAGCATACATTTGTCCTTACTGTTATAGGCTACTTCCTCATTTATATTTATGAATCACTTTGTGACATTCTAAGTAGTATCTGTTATTTTAATTGTATATATTTGCTATATGTGCTGGATATATACATATGTACACATGGGTTCGTGTGTGTGTGTGTGTGTGTGTGTGTGTGTGTATAAGCTATACTGGACACCAGGTAATTTTCAGTGAAAAAGGAAAAAAATATTGCTATTCTTCTGATAATTGGAGTAATTTTCCTATTTGTATCTTCCAGACAATTTATGAACCTCCAATATATTCTTATTCCCAAAAGATTAATTTGGATTTCATTTAAAGTGAGCCAACTCTTTAAACTTTTCATGTAGTTTCTTTTCACAGGTGTCCATGGCAAAAATGACTTTTGCTAATATGTTGGCTGTATATTTCAGAAACAGGACACTAATGATTTCAAGCAAAAGTAATAAAAAATTTAAAACATCTGCTCCAGTATTTTACTTTACTTTGTCATAATCTTATAAAAGGCTTACAGCTTTCATTTGTGAGCTGTTGAGATCAGTCATCACTGTAATATTAAATTTGGCAGTAAAATGTAAGAAACCTGTGCAGAAATAAGATTTACAAGGTACTTTCTATAAGGGTAACTATTTCAGCACCAGAATGTTTTTTATATCTAAAAATTAATTTTTTATATCAATATTACAAGTTACTTAGTTAACATAAGATAATAACTACAATAACAACAAATCCACTTTGGCCGGCAGTTACACTACCCCCCACCCTCTGCTTAGTTTTATTCATTCCTCAGTATTGAGAGATTTGGGATGATGTCCACTCTGACTTCTTCAGGCTGAGAAGGGATGTAGATATTATGGGGCAGAGGAATGGAATTGTTTTGCTTGCAGTTGAAGGTAACCCTTGCTTTCGGGATGGGACTGGTCTGTAATCATCATTTTGTTAGTTGTCCAGGGCAGGCCCAAAGGATTGGAGAGTAGGAGTTGGCCACATATCTGCTGTGCTTCAGGGCTTAGCCAGCATAGGAACAACCCAAAAGCTTTAAGTCTCTGAGAAATAAACTTAACAAGTAAATTGAAAATTATAGATTCAAATAAAAGAAGTAGAAGACTCATGATTAGTGGATTTGTAAATGAGTATAAATGTTATGTTGGGGAAATAGCTTTTCATATATTCCTAGATAGAACCCACCATGGGTTGTTGATTTCATGAGGCCGTGTGTCTTGCCTATGGTATCTGGACATCCCGAGGACTCTCAGGCTTTATTTTCCAGGCTTTGTTTACTGTGGCAGTGTGTGAAATCCGGCTGAGAACTGCAAAGATGTAACTTCCAGGAAAGATTTCCTGACTCACTTTGAAATCTCTTAGCCATATAAACTCTATTTTATTTAATATTTCCCCCTTTTGATCAAGGTCTGTTCCCAAATGCATCACTGGTTAATGCTTGGAAATAATCCCTCAGTGCCAGGGAGGCTTATCCTTGGGAGTCATGTCCCACATCAGGGGGAAGGTAGTGAGTCTATCTTCAGAGTTTATCAGCACTCTTGATAGCAAAACCCATCTTGACAGCTCTTTGGGTTCACTTCAGCAAACACTTTTCTGCAAACAGAGTTGAAGAGTTTACCAATAAATACTGACCATACACTATAAACTATGCCTTGACAAGCCTGTGGCAAACAAGAAAGCCATGGTCCCCTCCCTCAGAGTTTATATCCTAGTCAGAAACAGAACCTGTCAATAAGTAAACAAATAAACACAATTGGGATAATCAATGAAGGAAACAGAGGGACTAAGGAGAGAATCTAGTTTAGATGAGGTGATCAGGAAAGTCATTTTCTGAGAATGTCTTAAAATGAAGGAACATTTAAGCTGAGAATGAAGCAAACTGCACCATGTGTTTATAGAGGCTTTACCAAATTGATACTCTATAAAAGTGCTGAAATTGTTCATTATATAAAATTTATAACAATCCTGTTTTTCTTGTATCTGTTGACTTGTTTTCCATACCTGTTTATGAATAGATTCATAATATGGTAAAACTTACACTACATATTTAACCTGTATCCAAAATCATTCACTTAATAAAAGGCTTTTATTTTTATAATTTCTTAATTTTTTATTGTAGTAACATATATACAACTCAAAAATTCCCATTTTAACCACTTTTCAAATGTACAATTCAGTGGTATTAATTATATCCATAATATTGTGCTGCCATAACTAAGTGACTAAAAATTTATAGCCATGAGTTATATTTCTTTATAGCTATTAGATCTGTGAGTGGTTAATTTTTTAAAAAATATATTTTTATTTCAGTTATGAACTTACAAAACAATTATGCACATGCATAGAATTCCCATACAACAATCCTTCACCAACACACCACACTGTTGTGGAATATTTGTTACAGATTGGCAGATAATATCATCAGACTATTATCACTAACTATGGCCCATAGTGTACATTTGGCATTTTTTTTCCATACCCCCTATTATTAACACAGTACATCTTTGGCATTGATTGCTAAATTACAGTATTGCTGTTATAGTCTATAGGTTACATTAATTATATTTTTTCCCATGCTTCTCCACATTCCCACCACCCTGCATTGACATACATCCATTCTAGTTCACAGAAGGACATTCTTGCATTTGTACTATTAAGCCATGAGTGGTTAATTTTTGTCCTTATTTACAAAGATATCCTAATCTTTAATATCTGTCTGAAGTAAAAATTTATGATTGTTTCAGGGTGATAGTTCATTTGAGTTTTGATTTATAAATGCTTTGACATATTTTGTGTGTGTGTGCAGAGAAATAATCATTGTAACATAGGCTTAGCATGAAGGAAATTAAAGCTGTCTTTTAAAGTTAAACATCTCATGAATGTATTTACAAAATTGCACTATTGTTTCATAACTTTTAGTAGCTTGTTCCTTCCTCATGAAGAACTTTTCCTCCAGTAGGATATTAAATGTTTCCAACACCTAAATAAATTGAACCATCTGAGATTAGATTCTGTTGAAAGGTCAAGATGCTTTCAGACTTTATAAGTTATGAAATTTGAATCTTAATTCTATTAGAAATTTATTAAAATTGTTTTAGAAATTTATTAAAATAAGTCCATCCAATGATGGAAGAGGCTGTTTATAGGGTACTGATAAATGTTGTTTATATCCAGGTAGAATATATTGTAAAAGCACACGGCTAACATTTTTAGCTTTAAGGATTTGTTGCTGGGATAAGTGTTATGAAATTCTAGCTTTTGGAAGCTAATTAGACAATAGATTCACACTTTTCTGTTTAGTAACTCATTTCCTACAAAATATAGTTATTTTTGTGACTATTTCATAAGCGTCATACTTCTTAAAATTCAACCACAAATTTCAATCTGAATGGATTTCATGTTTCAGATATTCTTATCAGATTTGATTTTCATGATGACAAAACTGTAATAAGTCTTCATAGTTCATTAGTATTTCTGTTTTTAATGAGAAAATGTTTAAGAATAATAAATACCTTTCATTTAGTTTACAAAGTAATTTAGTATACTTATTTATCCTAGTAAAATAGTTAAGATACTTTTGAGGCAATACATTACACTGAAGAACAAGGAAGTGCCTTATTTGATTAGAAAATAGAATTGAGACCTAGAAAGTTTCCTGCTATTCTACTGACTTCCTTTCAAGAACAGCATATGCACAAGTCAGGAATTTATGTGGAGTCCTTCAAACAACTCTTGGTAAATCCCCACTGTCCAAAAATCTCTCTCCAGATTTG
This sequence comes from Cabassous unicinctus, assembly GCA_029593785.1. Taxonomy (NCBI): domain Eukaryota; kingdom Metazoa; phylum Chordata; class Mammalia; order Cingulata; family Chlamyphoridae; genus Cabassous; species Cabassous unicinctus. The sequence goes on from JAQZBX010011383.1 coordinate 35,922, forward strand.
GAATTGGGAATATCACCATTTCCCTAGTGTTTTCAAACTCTAGATGCATATTTAGGTTAAATTCTAAAGCTTCTGGGAGTAGCAAGAGCAAATAATAAATTTTTGAATAATGCTCAAGTATTGTTAGATAACAGCTCATAATGGCTAGAATAATCTTTAGGAATAGGATTTCATATAGGGTCATAAGGAGGAAGAATGAAGGCAGGAGAAAAAATTAATGTTTGGTTTACGATAAACTTTTCTAGGTCTAAAATGAAGATTGGAATGAAGTGAAACAAGTTTTCCCCTTTCATCTTGACTGTGCTTATTTGGTCGGTCACATGAAGTTTTGTGGTCTTCACAAGAATTTTCTGTGCAATGCTAAGAGTTCCTTTTAGGGTTAGATATTTTATGATTATTGGTTATCAGTATGATAAAACTAACCATTCTTATGCTTTCATGTACTTGCCCAGCACTTGCTAGCTGATGTACTTCATGTTTAACTGAATAAAATTAGTTTTTTCTCTTTGATAGTTTAAGTTTGTATAACCAGCCTTCAAAATAATATTCTGGGTATTCATTCAGATGTAGCTTCGCTTGGACCTTAGAGTCATCTTATTTGAAGGGGTTGATGAAGCTGGAAATGCTTTAGCTAGAAGAACATATTTAGTTGGAAGGGCAATTAAAGGAACCCAATGTTTCTCTGTTTTGAGTGACAGGAGCAGCTTCTCTCCTAATCATGAATAACTGTTCTTGTACACCCATAACCCCCTTTTTTAAACAGGGAAGGGGAAGGTGATTCAGGTGTAACAAATTGTTTATGTGGTTCTTGATATATGACCCTGAGTTAATGGTTCATGTTGTTAGTGCTGGAGCTGACATAATTAGGCATACAATGATTCTGACTCAATGATGCATGCAGAGTGTGCTTACCACCCTGTATTGCAATCTCCCTCCCTGAATACAGAATGGCCACACCATGATATGATGAGCATGGAGATGTTTCTCTTTTCCACAGAATAGCAAATCACATACTCATTCCAGATGTTCCTTCAAACAATTTGAAGAGCAGCTACACAGATGCACTATGCTGAACTGAAACACAATTGTGGCTATTTTGGGGCAGGAGTATATACAAGATAATGGCTGTGCAAGTGAGATGGAATTAACAATTTTATGCTGAACACATTTATGTACTTAAAATTCCACAATAGTAAGAATTTGCTTCTAGAAGAACCCTTTTCTATTTTTTTTTAATATTAAGAGGATTTTTAAAATTGGATTTTTCATTTCCAATGAATACCATATATTCTCATAATTTTTGTTTATGAGTGACTTCCCACTTGTCTCTGTCAAATTATGTTGCTTTCCTCTAAAACACTGAAAATTTTCAGTGTCTTCCTCAGTAAAGAATTCAGCATTAATACTTATGGGAGTATATTGCAAGATATGCTGATTTATAATTATTAGAATTATTACTGCTAATATTTTATTGACCTTTCAGAAGTTTTACTCTTCTTAGATTGTAGGCTTTCCAGAAGCAGATATATCGTATATTCTAATGTGATGTCTCATGGTTCTCATGTAGTGCTCAGTAGCTACCAGATTTTGTAAATTTATGCTGGTTTTCATGATGTAGTGATAAAAAAATCACTATATTCCCAGGACCACCTGATAGGAAGATACATTTTAGAAGACTTTCCCCACAGTATGGATTAATTCATAAGCTAAAAATTTGAATAACCAAGGTAACAGAGACAAAATAATTGGACAAATAGAATCAATTTCAACGTTTACACACTCAGTAGGTGAAATATAGTATTTCAGCATAGTCAATTTGTCTCTCTCCTTAACGACTGAACATAGTATATTTCCTTTTTTGTGAACTGTATGTTCATATTTTTTGTCCATTTTTATATTCAGTATTGGTCTTTGTTTCTATTTAGTTTTAGGAGCTATTTGTATTTGAGGAATATGAGTTGTGAATACTTTCTCCAGTTTGATGCCTTTTGACTATGCTCAAGGCACTTTTTGCTATGCAATTAAAAAAGTATAGTAAAATCTTTTTAGCCTTGTGTTTTGTATCATAGTTAGAAAGGCCTTTTCTACTCTGAATTTTAAAGCAATCATCAAATTGTTTCTTCTTTAATACTATAGTTTCATTTTTCCCAGTTAAATTAGGTATCTATTTTGAATTTATCAGTCCAAGACATGAAGTATGAATTCAGTTTCATCAAATTTTTCTAGATTCAGTTGTCCCAAGCCCATTTATTGCATTTTCATCTGTTCTATTTTTGAAGTAGTTTCCTCTTTTGTTTTTCTTTTTTTAAAAATTTATTGAAGGATATCGTTCATACATGAACATATGTAAACAATAAGTGTATAGTAAAAGTTATGAACTAACAAAACAAACATGCATATCATCATACAGGGCTCCTATACATCACCCCACCACCAACACCTTGTATTGTTGTGAGATATTTGTTACAAACTATGAAAGAGCATCGTCAAGATATTACTACTAACTATAGCCCCATATCTTACACTTGGTGCATTTTTCCCCCAAACCACCTGATTATTTAGTATTAGTATTAGTATTATATATTTGTTACAGTTCATGAGAGAATGGTTTCATATTTGTCCTGTTAACCACAATCCATCTTCTACCACTGGATTCCCTGTGTTATACAGCCCCATGTTTTGTAAAATCCATTCAAAGTGTACACTCGGTGGCTCTCATTTTCTTCAGAGTTGTGCTGTCATCACCTCAGTCAATTTTAGAATGTTTTCATCACTCCAAAATGAAAAATCCCATACCTCTTATACTCCCCATAGTTGTCTCTTAGTATTGATAAAATATCTTCTTTGCCATTGCTGCAAAAATACAATATTATTGTTAACTATTGTCAATAAGTTACAATAGTTGTAATTTTCCTGTGTATCACCATATTCTTAACACTTTGTAAAAGAACATTCATATATTAATACTATGAACCACAATCTTCATCCACCACCAAAATTACTGTTCTACATACCTTAGATTATTCTCTAGTTTTCTTTTAATTGACATTTACATCCACAGACAACCCCTTTCAGCCACAATCTCATTTATAAGTCAGCAGTGTTAGTTATACTCACTATAATGTGTTACCATCAACTCTATTTCCACACTTTACAATAAACCTAATTAAAAATTCTACATACATTGAGCTCCCATTCTCAACCCACATTCTATTTCCTAGTAACCTATACTCTAGAGTTTCCTTCTGTATTATATGCCATATTTCCATATGCAGCTGCATATATTTCTTGACTTGCTAGTCTATTCTTTTTATTTATCCATTACATACACTTAAAAATCCATGCTGTATGAAGTGTTTCAATATCAGGTTGTTGATTCCCAACTGGAGAGTTTTCCTGTTTCAAGTACATACCTAGTAGTAGATTTTCTGGGTTATGGATTCTGACCACTTTCTGATAAACTAGGTAATTTCCAAAGAATATTTATCAAATAAAATCTGATGAACATTATATGAGGGTTTTTGTAGCTCCACATCTAAAGATTAATGACTTTTTATTTGTTGACAATCAAGCAGGAACAAAATTATTTCATATTGTGGCTTTTACTTATATTTTAAAGATTACTAATAAGGTTAAACATCTTTTTATGTGTTTATTGGCATTTGTGTTTCCTTTTCCATGAAATGTTTCTTCATATCTCTTGCTCATTTTACTCCAGTGAATTAATAAGGAAAACTGGAATGAAATTGAACATTTCCTAGAAAAATATTACTTAAAATGACAGCACATTAAAATCCCCAATGAATTAAGGAAATGTTCAATTTCATTTCATTTTTTTCCAATATTGTCAAATAATTTTAATATTATTCTGTTAGATTTTACAAATTCTGTCATAACTTAGATTTGTGTCTTTTTCCTCTTTTTATCAGTCTTGCCAGAGTTTTGTTAATTTCATTAGTCTTTTTAAAGAATAAAGTTCTGCCTTTGTTAACCTTTCCATTGACACATTGTTTTCTGTGTTGTGAATTTCTGTTCTTGCTTTTGTTGTTTTTGGTTTTATTTTATTTTTTTATCTAATTTTTTATATTGTATCTTTGTGACTAATTCCAGCTTTTCTTCTGTTCTAATGTCAGCATTTAAGACAAGCTATTTCTAAAAACCACATTAGCTGCATTCAGCATGTCTTGGCATGTAGTAGTTAAATTACCATTCAGTTATCAGCAATTTCTAATTGATTTTTGAAAATTATTCAACTCAATTATTTAGATGTGGGTTTGTAAATTTCTGATTGCATGCTATCCTTTTGATAGTCATTTGAAATTTTTCTATTAATTTCAAATTTAATTGTGTGGGATAAAGGACATAACTAGTTGCTTGAATGTGTAGAGATTGGCTCTGTGGCCTATTGTGCATTCATTTATCATAAATATTTCCTTAAAAATATGTATTAATTATATTGTATATATATTCATTAGGTCAAATTTGTAAAATTTGTTTTTCAAATAGTCTATATCCTGATTTTTTGTTTGCCTTACCTATGGTTACCAAGAACTGGTGAGGGAAGTGCTGGGACCCAACCCCACCCTCAGCAGAAACCCACTGCTTTAAGAAAATAAACTCCCCTCGGTCCCTGGTCCCTCTCTCCTCTCCTTCCTCCCCTTTTCTCCATGGAATCCATGTCCAGAAGGTAAGTACCCCAGGCTGCCCCTTTGAATTGAAATTTACAACTCTATGCAGATAATGACTCTTTTCCTCCCTAATGGCCTTCTGCTTTTAGAAAGATAAGCTAACCTTGCTTCTCTGCCTTTGTAACCCTGACTGCCGGCTTGCTCAGGAATTTGCCCACTTAGTGTACCTATATAAACTTATGAAAATCGGAGAACAGGGCTCAGAATTTGGAGAGTGAACTCTCCTCGGCCCGTGCGTAATAAAACTTTGTTCATCCGTGCTCCCAAGAGTGCCATTTGGGTTACTTCTGGCTGGCTGTAACAGAACCATGAGAAACAAACCCGACTATGATACAGATGTGCCAATTTTTTTCTTCAAGTCCCTTGCTGCTACGTTATTTGTTTAAAATTATATCTTTCTGGTAAATTGAACCTTCCTTAAATATGTATTGATACCCATATCCATTGGTATATTTTTTTCCCTTTAGTTTATTTGTAGTTATAGTTACATTCTTTGGCTTTATATTTGTTTGGTACATTATTTTCCATCCTAGAGAGGAGTTTTTAATAGCCAGTTTGTTAATTTTTGTTTATAACTTGTAAATTAAGTCCATTTATAATGTATTGGCATTTTGGATATATCTCATTTCATTTCTATTATATCATTTTGTGTTTTCTGTTTGACCCATTTTAAAAAATTTCTTCTTTCTTGCTTTTTTTTGGATTGTGTTATTTTTTTTTTTGTCTCATTCCTTTACCCCCTTTATTGTTTTGGAGTTTATGTACTTGATTTCTATTATTTTATTGGTCATCTTAGAAATTTTAATGTTTAATACTGTCTCCTTTTCTTTAGCAGTCCTACTATGAGTTTATCAATTTTGTTAAACTTTTCAAAACTTATGTTTGCTTTTTTATAAATCTTTCCATTTAATTCCTGCTTTTCCTTGCTTTTTTCTTTAACTTTCTTTTGATTTAATTTTTTTTTTTTAAAGTTTGTGAGATGATGCTTAATTCTTTGATTATTTCTATATCCCCTTCAATCAATCTTATTTGCATTGCTTAAATCTTCCTTATACTTTTTTTCCCAGTACTGCCAGTTACTTTGAAAGGTGCCAAATCTCCACCTGTAATGGTGGATTTGTCACTTTTCCCCTGCAGTTCTTTTGGTTTTTCCTAAAATTTTTAATTTATTTTATTGTAAGTTAATATAATTGTATATAATCCTTGGGATTTCAAACATTTATTATGATGCAGTGTTATGCTTTATCTCTAATCATGGATTATATCTTTAATTTTGTATATTAAAATTTGTGTGCTAACACAGCCACACTTGCTTTATTTTCATTGTTTTAGCCTGGTGAATAGTTTTTCATCCTTTATGTTTTAGGTGTGCTAACAGAATTGGATTTTATTTGCTTATCTAGTTTACCAATATCTGTCTTTTAACTATTGGGTTTAGTCTGTTTACATAAATTGTGACTATTGGTGTCTTTGTAACCATTTCTAAAATCTTAGTTTGCTATTTTATTTGTACTGCTTTTTCTAGGCATATTTTTATTTTTTCTCTTGCCATTTTATGGATTGACTGCATTCCCCTCCCCCACTTTTGGTTACCCTAGCAACTTTAACATGTTTATTTAACTTAAGAAAGTAAAAATTCAATCTCTGCTCCCTTGTCCCAAAGATGACACTTATATAATGCTTTAACAATGACCACTCCTCTGAACTGACATGTTCAGGCTGTCGAGTAATTCAGTTCTAATTTGTATTTGTAATCCCACCAACTAGGCATTATTTCATTTTTCATAGTCCACATTTGTTCATGTATTTCCCCCATTCCTTTTGAATTTCAGACTTTACTTAGTTTGAATTAAAGTTGGATTTTAAATTTGGGTCCTGGTGGAGGTTAGGTGCAACACAATGGGAAACCAAGGCCATCACGCACAAGAAAAGAAAGAAAAGTAGATTTCTCACAGGAGTCAACGATTGGCTAGTTTAAAGCAAACACAGGCCAGAGGAGAAAGGGGCTGGAGGATCCGAGAGAGGTAGAGATGATTAGCTTATCATTTAGGATCAGCTGCGGGATTTGGGTGAAGTGTGTGGGTGGTGTTCGTGGGGCTGCAGAAGTGGGCTTGGGCTCTGGGGTGTTCATGCCTCAGGCTGGAAAACTGCTTATTAAGTAGGCCAAAGTTCAGTGTGAGGCAAGTGGCTTAGCCTAAGTAAGATGGATGCCAAGGCAGCACACAAAATTTTTTGATAGCTGACTTTCCTTCTTGGACCATTTACTTTCTTTCTTAACCCCCCAAATAGGCATT
>JAQZBX010011384.1:0-42803 GCA_029593785.1 Cabassous unicinctus
TGTTTTTTTTTTTTTTTTTCTGAATTCTTAAATTTTCTAATGCCACCTCTCTGGGACTTGGGTATTGTTGCTGTGGAGAACCTTCGATCTTGACATTCAAGTCATTCACACAGAGGTGATAGCTAAAGCAGTGGTTTACGAATTTACTAAAAGATAATGTGTGGAGAGAGAAGACAAGACAACCAAGAGCAAACTTTAGAGTAGCAGCCACAGTCAAAGGAAAGAAGGAAGAAGAGGAAGCATCAAGGAGAGAGAAGCATCATACGGAGAGGAAGGGGGAGAGCCGGAATGGGGCCATCCCAACAGGGGATGAAGGAAGATGAATAATGCACAGAGGAAATTGGATTTGGCACTTACGATATCAGAGAGCACAGTTAGTAACAAGCATGCATATGGAAAACCAGTCCACAGATTTGGGCCCCACTGAGAAAGATGAGGTAAGCTGCACACTCAGCACTTCCAAGTGTCAGGTGTAGCATTCCAGGTAGTGGGCCTGAGGTCTTGCAAGACAGAGAAGTTCAGGTGAAATGCCACAGAACCCAGGCTCCTTGGAGGAGTTGAATCAGTTTGCTTACCATTTGGACTCACTTTGTGCCCCTAGAGTTGGCTGGTCAAGGAGGAGTCAGACATTGCCCAGCCTCTGCTCCTGGTCTTGTCTCTGGAGAAGAGCAGAGTTCACAGTGATGACACTTGATCTGAGGAGAAGCCTGATGGTGTCCTACCCAGGACTCCCGGGTCCAGTCTTTTCTTCAAAAGCAGGGAAAACAGAAAAATAATTAGAAAGTTAGGGAGGTGACAGGAAGGAAGAAGGTGGGGGCTGGCCCTTTGCAAAGACCCTGAATCCTTGGGTGACCATGTTTCCCACAGAGGGAGGAATGGTGCCGTCCTGGGGAGCAGAAGCTTATCTGAAGGGACCACGGCTTCCCTCGCCAAGTCGTTCATTCCCAACAACAACTATTTACCACAGACCACAAACACTGGGCTGTGGGACGCAGAGCCAGGCCTTTGGGAATCCCCAGGAAAAACAGTCTATTCCTTAGCACCTGTAACACTTTCCCAGGTCTCTTAAAGTCACAGGCATCTGTTTTTCAGTTTGCTCCTTGGAGACAGAAACAAGGTTACAATATATATAATGTTTTTTCCTCATTTCCGGCTATGTGCTGTTTTACATTTCAGCGATGGCTCTTCTGTTCCTCCTTCAGCTGGTGAACCTATGTATGGCCCACTCCCCGCCCCCAGTGTTAATAACTGGGGTGTAGGCTTACAATAAAGCTTTGACTAAAGGGAATGTTTAGGAAATGGAATATTCAGTCACCAGTGGTGTTTCAACTGCAAGTGTTGAAAAAAATATTTCTGATGATTTCTAACCCACTTTGCCGGCATGATAGAATGATCAAATAGAATCTTTCTTTGATGATCTGGAATCTTGTTTGGCCTCAGAGTCATCATTTAGATCATCATGTGGGTCATCAGTGACCTCAGGGCCCATGGGACAAGCACAGATGATTAGAGCCAGATGATCTGACTGAGGATTTGCTCTGCTTAGAAGCAATGAGATTCAGGAAAAGTCACTTCAATAAAATAAAACAAAACAAAACAAAACAAAACAAGTCTCAGTTTCCTTCTCTGTAAAGTGGGAATAAGTAGCAAACCAACTGCTTCACAGGATTACGTGAAGATTAAAAAAAATCTTCTATGAATGCCTTTCCATTAAATTAAACACACTCTGTAACTGTAAGGATGTTAAAGAACTAGACACACAGCTCTAGGGGGTGTGCGGGATGGGGTTAAATCTATAATGACATGGCACAATGAGTTCTAAATGTTAGGTTTTAAAATAATCCCCCAAATTGAGTTTGACTTTTTGTTCTTTGTCTCTTTGTCCTAAAAGTGGATGCTGGAAAAAAAATAAATCGAAATTTTCCACTCAAGTTACTTTTCAATTAGTCATCAGCAGCCCCATAAAATAGATAAGGAAATTAAGACAGAGAAAGTTGTTGTTGTTTTAAAAGTGACTTTAAATGCCAGCATCAGTGTTCAAACCAGAAATTAAGGCCAGTAAGGATAGGCTGCTGGAGGTTCTGTTTTCACAAAGACCTAAAAAGCATCCACAGAAAGACAATGTAGGGAAAGCTGGAATGAAGGCTGCACCCCAAGAGCTCGTGGCAGGGCAGTCATCAGAAGAGGAGCTCATTCTGAAGGGACAAACCTGAGTAGGGACCTGGATGGATAGAGAGGCTGCTGAATGCCACGTTAGGGGGTGCACTCCAGTGACCTTCTAACTCAGCCCGTTTGGCACCTTGGGCCAAGTTCCTAGGACGAGGAGGACTGTAATACTGAATTCATGAGTCAACAGAGTGATAACATGGAAGCCTCTAGAGAAATGGACAGGGCAAAGCTTTGTGAAAAAAGAATGTCTCGTAGGTAGGAAAAGAGCCCTTTTGCCACTCGGCAGTATAACCGACAGAAACAAGCAATAAAGACCATGCCGGATGTCAGAGCTATGCTGGTGATGCCTGGGAAAAGTGACATCATAAGAAAGGTCCCCAGGAAAAAGGTGCTTGGGGAGGTGGGGGGAAGCTGCTGGGCCTCCTTTAACGAAGGTGGCAATCGAAGGAGGGAAATGAGTTACTCGAGGTATTAGTGCATACAGAATTTTTTCTTTCTTTTTCATCTCATTCCTTTTCTTCCAGCAATGCCTGTTTTTTGATATTAAGGTTTAGAATCTAATTTTCAATTTGTTTCATTATTCACCCTTATAAATGTGCCCAGTCTTTTCCCTCTAGCTACAACCCCTTCTGTCCCAAGAGGAGATGGCATAACGCAGCAGGTGAGAGCAGAGGCTGTGTCCGCAGCCAGAAGCTGGGCTTCACCCCTGTTCTGACTTTCCCACCCACATGACTTTAGAAAGTCACTCCGTGCAGAGTTCCTCATTGTTAAAGGAGAACAATGAGAATGTGGACATAATGGAGCGTTGAAAGGACTGCATGCGATTAGTATGTGTAATTCTCAATGCATTGTCTGGCACTTCGTAAGCAGCCACTACATGGTAGCTGTTGTTACTCATCCATAATAAGATGTTTAAATTAAAAACAGATTTAAGATGAATCTTCACCCAAATATCAAGAAACTATAACTTTTCTGTGTAAATGATGCCTAGTTGTATAAGAATTGTCATATAGAGTCAGCTGCCCATTGCCCATCCCATTTTCTCTCTCTCTCTCTCTTACTCTCCATCAAAGCATCCAAGATTCCTGCCTTGCTGATAATAAGGGTCTCTATTGGTTTCTCCCAAAATCTTTTTTCTTCAAATTTGAATTTCACATCATTGTTCATTATCCCACCACTTTCTAACCTCTGCCAAAGCTCCTTAAAATTTCCCTACCTTTGCAGTATAGTTTTGTTTTGTTTTTGTTTTTTTCCCAAGGAAATTCACACTTTCCTGTTAGGATTTCATGAACTTTGCCAGACACATAGGAACAATTGGTTTCCCATTCATGTTCTGCTTTTCAGGGATGCTGTGAGGATTAGTTAAATGACGTCTGCCAGGCACAATCTGCTCTTGGAGAAATATGATATATTAAGATCACATTTAACAAAATATTGTTTTTAAGGCAATAAATGGTGGCAATCCACTTGTTTCCATCAGCCCAACCGCTGCTGGGGGAGACAACTGTTATGAACTCAGTCACTTGCAGTGGTTTTACTATTTTTTAGGCACATGTATTTCCACCGATCGGTAGTCAAGTTTCTTAATTAGCAATATTGCCAATTCAGTATTATTCTTTCCTCCAAATTTGTATACAAGGGGTTGCTAAGAAACTTACTCAAATTTCCCTTTTTGACAGTTCCTCCCTGCCTGTGTTCTTCTCCCCCCATTCAGGGGAAGTTTTAGTTTCCCCTGGGCAAACAGATTGGTTCCATGGTGCAAATTTATGCAACTTTGAATTTCTTTCCAGCTTTTGCAGTATTTTCCGAGGTCTGATCACCAATTTCTGTTTTTATGGGATTTTAAAAAACCAAATGCTCTTAGTTCCAAATCCATTCCATAAAAATGGAATTTTGCTGTAATAAGAAACTGGGTTAGCTAGCGTCATTGGCTGTTCTTTTTACCTGTGATGGCTAAGAAAGTAAATTCAATATCTGAATAGATTGGTGTTCTACCATTCCATTAATGACACTTGTTCATAGAAAATGACATAGTATTTACTATGGTTAATAATTATACAGTGTGATTATTTTTTTGTTAGGGTCTATCTCTCTTGTGTGCTATGGTATAAGGCCTAAGATTAAGGTCCAATTTTATGTGTGGCCTTGACATCTGGAAAATTGGGTGAGTCTCAAATGGTCTAACCACAAATTCCCATCCCCCTCTGCTCCTATGGAAAAGGTCCCCCCAGCCAAACAATCGTCCTTATCAAATAGATGAGGTGCAGTTCCTGATTATTCCTGAGTGGAAGGTTTTAGTTCCTGCCAGACCACAGAATTATTCAAGCAAGCCCATCGCATCTTCCTGTGGGAACCAGAGGCCACTCCACCCTCTTGTTACTACTAAGTTGCCTTCCATAGCCCCTGTTGGCTCACCCTGCTCCTGTTCCCAAGTGCAAACCACATGGTTCCCTGCATGGAATGCACTGTCCTCCTCCCCCATGCTGTGAGTATATGTGACTAATAAACTCTTGCCAACCTTGTCTGTCTAGAGGCAGGGGTTATGTGTTCAGCTATCCCTATAAGCCTAAGAGAGAATCCCTCTCTCACCAATGGGGTGAAGAGAAGGGGATTAGAACAGCACTACCTTCCAGAAACTGGTAGTGCTCAGAACAGGGAGAGCAGGTAAACAAAGGAGCTAAAAACCATCTTCTTGGTAGAAAGCTGACTATTTTCTTCCAACTTGAAAGAAAAAAGATGCAACTGGCTCAAACAACTCTATTGGAAGGAAAGCATCCTTGACTCTGCTGCCATCTCTACAAATGGGCAGTCAGGAGTCACACATCCCACCCATGGAGCCAGTCTAGAGCCTCTCTTCCTGGAAAAGGAGGTTTCGGTTTAGGCCTCTGCATGTTATGTTAATCTCTTTCCTCCCTTTTTCTTGCTCTTTTACTTTCTTTCTTGATATGGTAAGTGATACCAGTATCTTTTTTTTCCAAAGTCAATTTTGCTCTTTTGATGGAAAAGGTGAGAAGGATGGAAGGGGACACATGGATGATATCCTCATTTGATACATTCTCATAGATCACAGTTCATGCAAGTCTAGGAAGTGAGACATTCTCAGAAATGTTCCTGAGGAGCTTTGCTTTATTTTGTTTCCCCTAGAAGCCTCCATGTCTTATTTGGCTATTAGGAAATTTGAACACTTGATGCTATAAATACAAGGAACATTTTTCTTTTTTCAAAAAATTCATTTGTTCTTGTTTTATTCTGAGCCTGCTATAAAATCTCTAAGCAGGTCATTGCATTCCATAAGGAAAAAACCAAGGCCTTGTCTAGTAATCCTTCTCTTTGTTCCTGTATAAGAAGTTGGAAAAATGGTTTCCTAGTACCATCAGGAGACATTGCTGATCTAGTATCAAGTCACTATGGTGGGTGGATACTGATAGCAGAAAGGCTGTGAGTGGAACAGGATTGTGGGGGTAGCTATTTGGGCAAGCCCTCAAGGAAGAATTCCAGTAGGAAGGACCCTTTATCTTCAAATGGTTTGAAGATACTGATTTTGTTTCATTCAAAGCATGAAAATTCCGGCCAAGCTTTTCTCAATAAAGCCATCAGAACAGGCACCAGTAATTCTTTTCTCTCAATGCAATTAGAAATATGATTCTAAATGCTGTGGGGTGACAGAGGGTGTCTTTATAAACACGTGGCCCCACCTACCCAGAATCATAAATGCCACTGATGAAGTATGCTAAATGAATGGTGGCTAGGAGGTAAAAACATGCTGGGAACCACTGGAATCTTCATAGTGTGTGTGTGTGTGTGTGGCCCACAAGAAAAATTATTCCCAGCCCTCAGACTTTTCTAAAGTTGAACAATGTTATGCAGTCCAACATTTGATTTATATTTGAGATTTTAAATTTAATGTGACATAGTAATGAAAGCAATGTGCAATATTTATTCAAATCATGGTTTTGTTAAGAGTAGAGCAAGATTAAGTCATGGATAAGTCAAGAGAGTGCCCAGGACTTTGACAGTGAAGGGAGCCAAAAATCAAAATGGGGGAGAAACAAAAGAACACTATTCACAAAGAGTTACCTCAGTTTGTGAGACAGATGATACTATTTGGGGGAAGTATTAAAGCCCTTGAGAGATACGATCTCTATGAAGGCAAAAACAGTTGCATACACTCCTCTCACCTTCATGGCAACGGAGTAAAACTTTAGTGTTTGTGGAAGCTCCTGGAGCTCCTCATGGAGCTGGGGGCCATGGCGAATATGTGGGGCCCCCATGCTTAGGACTAAGCAAGCTTCTCTCCTGGAGACTGAATGTCCAGCTACTCCACAGCATAGTGCATTTGATACACATTCAGATGTAGCCAAATTGTGTTTGTTATGAGTATTTATTCAAGCAAATTGAGAAACATGACAGATTGAGCTTTACAAATTAGTTAGGATCAATAATATTGGTTTGATTTTAAGACATACATTCTCATATTTTAAAGAAATTTATGAGGTCCCAACAGGGTCAGATGCATTTTTTAATATAAAGATTAGAACATATTTCTGAGCAAAATGGGGAAATTTGAGATACAAATGTGAAATCTTCCTTGAAATCTAGATACATAGGATTATGAAGATTGCACAAAACTTTTGGAGGGTATCATGCACCGAGGGCTTCCATTATTAGGTGATTGCTAGGTAATAGGCCAAGTACTTTACAATATTGTTGAAAGAATGAATGAGTGAACAAACAAATAAACAATCCTCTATAGTATATACTAATCTTTCCATCTTATCAATGAGGAAGCTGAGGCTTGGGGAAGTTAACTTTTGAGAAGTCACCCATTTTATAAATGCTAGAAATAGAATTCAAACACAAATCTTTCTAACTCTGATTTATGTAATGTAAAAGAGAGTCAAAGCAGAGTTCTGGGAACAATTACAAATAATAAAAACCCTTCTGCCTTGGGCCAGTTGATGAAGATAGCTTTTATTTTTCTCTTTGGAGTCCCTAACTTCCCCCAATGAGTGCCAATCTTCTCAGTCACTTTCTCACGTTACTCATCTCTTTCAGGCACAAAATTCTGGTGGAAATTAGTGTGATCTTCATGCTTAAGAGCTTCTAAAGAAAAGACAGAGAACTGGGAATACTAACCCAAGGTTCTGATCTTTTTAAAAAGTCCAGACAGAAAAGAATATTGGCCCCAGCGGTCAAAACCCAGACAACTCCAGTTTTGATGGGACAGCTCCCAAAAAGTTCAGATGCTTCCCTGAACTCATCCAAACCTTGGGCGGTCTCTTGCTTTTCCGGAGGGAACATGCTTGGTGGATGATGCACCAAGTTTGAAACACATGGAGAATGCCCTCCGTAAGGAATCTTGGGTCTTGTGTGAAGTTAAGTCTCAATTGGATATCAGGCTGCTGTGGTATTTCTCCTCTGGAGAAATACAGGCTGACTTTGTCCTGTTGAAAATGAAATCCCAACCACACAGAAAGCACTAGAAGTTATATTAGGTGAAGTCACCGAACTTCTTTTTATGGTCTTCATTTATTAAGCACCTACCATGTACTATCCTAGATGCTTTACTTACGTTATTTCATTTAATCTTAGCAAAAAACATGTAAGCTAGTTGCTATTTCCATTTAATGATGAGGAAACTGAAGCTGAGACTGTTTAAGTAACATACTCAAAGTCACCTGATTTGTAGGTGGCAAGTTGGGATTTGAACCATCTCTGTCTACCTCCAAACCTTGTGTATCTAATCACTCCACAATGTCTCCTGAGCATCCCAGAAGGGCATGGGCAAAAACAACATTTGTGGGTGGTTGGATTTGCACACTGGCTTTATTTCCATTTAACTGCAGCTTCCCTTGGTCTGTTTCCGAAGCCGAGATGACAGCAGTAGAGCTGGCAAGCCACCTCTGGTTCTCATGTAGCAAACATGGCAACACGGCCAGACTCTGGGAGCAGAAGTTGCTGCCTTTAGGCCAAATAATGGAAGTTAATGAGCTCAAAAGAAAAGCAAGCCATCAACTGGCTGCAACCTCTGACAATCCCATCAGTCAAAGTTTGAGTAGACGGACTCGGATTGAAATTCATGGATGACTTTAGAAATCAGAAATAAATCAGGAAGAAAAAAACTGATGTGTGAGCCAATTCCATAAGTACTAGAATCCCATAGAAACATTACAAGACCCCATAACTTGGGGTCTAACTGAACCTGTGGTCCCTACACTGTAGTAATTTTAGCTCAACTATTTACTTTGGCTTCTGTCTTCTCAATGACTTGTGCTAATAGAAATGCTTTGATGAGATGCACAAAAAGAAATAAAAATATGATTGAGTAGCCAGAGGTTAATATCTTGGTTTAAGACAACTGTGAACACAAACTTTAATCTTTGGCCATGGAATAAGGGGTATCTTAGACCGAATAGAGCAAAAATGTCTAAGATTTTATTTGGAAAAGGATTTTTTACTTGAGTGGGTCTAACGCCACACTTACAGAACATACTTCCAACAAAAGGCAATCTTATTCTGTCAATAATAAGCATTTGACATCTGAAACTCTATTTTTTAGAAGCTTCTATAGCAATCCATGGCTTATAAGAAACTAAAATCAACTTCATTCTAAGTTCAAACATTTTTATGGGACTTGGTCTCCTATCTTCTCTATAACCAAGCCAATGTGTTTCCCACCTAAATTACATTAATTATCTACATAGACCCACATATATTTAACCATCATGCTGGAATATATACCCAAATTGTGAATTATTTTCTTGAAGCTAATAGTAATAATAAATTATGATTGCTAATATTTATTAAAATATTACCAAATGTCAGATATTCTCCAGCATAAATGGGTTTGAAGCCTGGCCAAGCTTCTTCACCACCTGTGAGATCATGGGCAGGTTACTTATCTCTAAAATCATCAGTTTTCTCATCTACAAATTGATAATAATAACTTATTGGTTTATGAAGAAGATTCACTTTCAATAAGTGCTGGTTCCCTTCTCCTCCCTACTCTAAAAATTAATTTAAAGAAGATTGGGAGTATGGAATACAGGCTCCTTGAGATGATTTTTCAGGTTTCTTGACAAAGACACTAAAATGCAGAATAATCCCATTAAAATGGGATGCACATCACAAATGGAGGCAAACACTCATCTTCATTTTACCTCTCAAAAAGTATTTGCCAAGGGAGTGGAGGTGGCTTAAGCCATTGGGCGCCTCTCTCCCACATCGGAGGTCCCAGGTTCGGTTCCCGGTGCCTCCTAAAAAAAGAAGACGAGCGCACAACGAACAGACATGGAGACCAGACAGTGAGTGCAAACAACAAAGGGGGGGTGGGTGGAGAAATAAATAAATTAAATTCATCTTTTTTTTAAAAAAAGTACATGCCAAGGTTAAAAGAGGAGATTTTTTTACACCAGGGTTATCAGGTCCTGATGATTTTACCTGTGGTCAAAGGCAAGCAAGAAACATACAGAGCAGTAAATTGCAACAAGATGACAATGATGATGATATGACAAGGATGATAATAGCAGCTAACATTTACTAACATATGACTGACACATATGAAGCCCTTTAAATGCATTCTCCCATTTTATGTATCACTACAACTCAATAAATGAGTACCTGTGTGTGGTCTTTAAAACAAGCTAAATAATTTCTTTAAAGAAGAACAAATTGAGAATCACCACATGTAAGAAAGGACAAAATTGATGTTGATTTCATGAGAGGAACCACCAGCCTAGAATATCATTGTTATGCTAACTGTATTATGGCTGATATTTAAAGAAATATAAATTATGTCTGCATAGACTAGAGAATGCTGACATCTGCTTTTGGAATTGGAGCACTTTCTAGAGCATAGAGATTCCTTGAGAGGAATCCTTCACCTGGGGAGTGGTGAGAGTTCCTGCTTGCGAAGTCCTTCACTACCTAACACATTGATCTGCACACAGTGAATATAACTTGTGAAATGCACATTGTGGATACAACTTCCTCACCAGACTCCTAAGAGCTCTCCTTCAGGGTCTGTATGGATAACAAGGCACCCATGGACTCATTGATCAAGCAGCTTCTGTGTGTGCCCCTTTTACCAGCAGAGCAAGAGACCCCAAGAATACATTGCTGGAGAACGAATGAGACAAACACTTGGACCCTTTGAAATTTACTCTCAATTGCTTGGGGGTTTTGAGAAAAATTCTTAGTCATGTGAACGTATCTGTAAAACTATTGTTGGGAAAGCAGAAAGATCAAATGTTGAAATTTTGCAAGTTTTCACTTAATGGCCCTTTTATATACACTTCCCAGAAGAGACAGATGTGGTGGCCACCACCGATAGAAACGCACATTTTGAGATGTTGCCGATCATAGAACCATCTAGGCCATGGTGATGCTCCTTGGACACTGCTTTGGCTATTTCTGTCTGAACAGGCAGGCTGTCTTGTTCTTCAGCTCCATGTCCCCACATAGCATCATGGGTCAAGGAGGCATTGCTTTTGGTAATTCCTCCAGGCTAGAACAAAGGCTGGAAGGAGGGAGTCGCACGCGGGGGTGCACATAGAGAACCACTCTCAGACATCTCACTCTCTGGACATGCGCAGGCCTGTGGGCAGAGCTTTAATTTCTGGCTGGTTGTCAAGCCCATTGAGCAGCAGCTTTGGCTGGGTCACACACGACATTTTTTCTGTCTGAAGGATGACCTGGTTAACGAAGGACAAATACTAGAGCTCCCAAAAAATAATTCAATCTTTGGATCCCTTTCCACAAACACAAATCTGTGTGAGGTTTTCTGGAGCAAACTTTGTAGACTGCATTCCAAAGGCCAAGAGGCGAAACACTATTCTGGTCAGTCACCCATGCTCTTTCCATAAATAGCACCGTGCATTTCTGAACCAATGAGACAGAGTGTTAGGTAATCTCACTCATGGTACCAGCTGCATGGTGGGTCTAAGGGTCATGAAGGTGACAAAGCAAACAACAAGGATGGACAGAAGGCAGAGCCAGCAAAACCACAGTGGGTTAAACAAGTCAATGAACTACTTCCAGGCCTCAGTTTCTCAGCTCTAAAATTGGGTGACTGGGGAGCGAATGTAGCTCAGTGGTTGAGTGCCTGCTGCCCATGTATGAGGTCCTGGGTTCAATCCCCAGTACCTCCTAAAAAAATGTAAAATTAGGTGACTAACTGTGCCTTACCAGGTTACCCATCTAACCAGAATATATTATTAAGGACCTACCACATGCATGATGCTGCTAAAGGCTGGTGGAGAGTATTACAAAGAAAAGTGTATGTGAAGCGCCCAGCAGAGCAGCTGCCTCATAAAAGGCTCTCCATAAATGTGGCTCAACCATGAGCTTGGGGAAGGAGAAAGCCTCCGGCCTGGGTGCTTTTAAAATGTGGGTCGTTATACAGATCCCTCAATTATTTAGTTGAAAACACAATAAATTGCTTTCTCTTGTAAGAATAATGACTAAGCACCAGAGACAGACAACCAAGACTGTAGGGATAGAGAATTAAGACAGCAATGGCAAGCTCTGTTCTGGCTTAGGGGACCTTGAGTGAGCTTTGACATAAGTGAATAAACCACCAGAAGAATCCACAGTTTTGAATCTAGGTTCAAACAGGTAAAGGGTAGAAGAGAAAGGCACCAGTGGGTCAGGAGAAAGGCGTCTAAAGGAGCAAGCCAATGTATTACAAGAAAAACTATAGGAAGATTCCTGGGAACACACTAACTAGACATGTTTATCCTGTTAGAAGCCTCCACGAGTTGAGCAGTTGGCTGGAAACAATGTGTTACTCAGGGAGGGGGAAAATGAGCTCGCTTTAATCATGCTCTCCAGCTCAACTCCAGCTTTTAACGAAATAGACAATGACTGGTCACGCCGCTCTTGCTCTGCACAACTCTTGGGACCAAAGCCTGGCTGGAATCATCCAACAGGATTTCGGATCAGGTCTGGAAGTGTGTGAGTTTAACTTAATTCTGAAAGGCACGCTACATAGAGAAATGAATTTCAGCCCAATTTTGAGAGAAGCTGAGCTTAGTAAGAGAAACCGGGTGCTTAAAATGACACTCTATTTTTTTCTCAAGAGGAACGTTTTCTGGCAGAGACAGACCAATGGCACTAACTACACCTACTGTGTGTCCAAGTTTGGAAAAGCAGTTTTTCTTTTATGTTTACTAGAAAAACAGAGGTCCTTTTCAACTACCATTTACCCTTCAGTTGTCTTTTCCTTGTATCGTGTTATAGTGCTCTCTAAAGGGTTAAACAGCAATGATCTGAGCTAGTCAGAGTTTCAAAATTCAGTCCATTTCAACACCCCATTGGCTGGGAACACAGATGACAGGTCAAAAACCAACATCACTCACTCTTCAGCTGCCTGGTATGCCCCTTGGGAAATTAGGCACACCCAAGCTAACAAAAAAGCAATTGACCCACATGCAGGGAAGATCTTACATGCATCTCCTGTTTCAATGATGTATGTAGTGGAAGTCACAGGTAGGGGAGGGGGCTAAGAGAGAGTAGGAGACAGGTGAGTAGATGAGATAGCAAACGGGAAGTAAGGTGAGCATTAGAAGAAACCAGTTTGTTAGGAGCAGATCCTCCAAACTCTGGAGCCTCCTCCATGCCAAAGACTGATAGTTCAGGATGGGTCAAATTTTAGCCCAGGAGAAATAAATCAACTGTAGGGCAAAGGGTTCAATGGGGGGAAAAAGTATCATTCCAAGTATGCAATGCCGTCCACATCCAAAATTTGTAGGTCAAATCAAATGAGGAACTAATGTGGGAGAAAGCAAGCAGCAGCCTGAGGCTCAGAGCGACCCATGTCAGGTCCCAGTCACCTGTCCTCAGGCCCATCAATGTCCTGTCCCAGGTAGCAGGCCACAGGAGGGAAGCTCAAGCTTGCACTTCTTTACGTTTTTGGCGTATGTGGGGTTGGGAGCTTCTGAATCGTATGCCCTTTAATTAGAGAGAATATGGCCTTATCTATAATGGTAATAATGATAAAACATCTCAAAAGAGAATGGGGACTTCCAGAGGCTCATATATTATCCATGATCTGTGGAAGGCAACAGGGATTGGAACAGTAAAATCTTGTTTGCTCACGCAGCTCTGAGTAATTTAAGGGGAGAAAAGCTCAGAAAAATAATTGATTAGATGCCAATTCACATAGCTCTCTCTGTCTGCTTTTTATTACCAGTATTTCTTTAAAAGGCTAATAGATCCTACTCTTGACAAGCATGAAGCAGGAGGTGGGCTCTTATCCAGTGTTTTCATTTTTCAGCCCTCAGGAGGCAATGATTAGATCTTAATATTGAATGCACAAACCACACTCACTGTGTGAACTTTTCGAGAGGTCTCCCCACCTAAGGATAAAAAAAGTAAAGAAGTTTTATTGGAATGATTGTAAAAGGAAAAGGGGGAGGGCACTTTGGGTCTCTTTGGGACAGCTGATTAGGGATGAATTGATTTTCTTAGGAACACTCTAAATCGACTCTCCCCCGGGGAAGGGAAACCTGAGAAGACTGGATTTCTAGTGATTTAATCCCAGTTCTAAGAATAGCCAAACCTGGAGAGGAGAGAAGCAAGCAAAAGTCAACTTGTGAAAGAACATTTGCAAAATGAGCAAACTCCTGTGAATTTAGGTAATAGTTGGGAGCAGAGTTTCTTTATTCCACATCCCATAAACTATAAATGAACTCAGTAAAACGTGCCAATCAATGGACACTCTCCACAGATTACATGATCTAAAACTGAGATACGAAGAGCCAAACATGATTAAAAAGTGCTTCCAGTCGTAAGGTCGTGGGGATGCTTCTCAGAGGTATCTCGCAGTCCAGCAAGCTCTGACCATGGTTTACTCATTACAACATGGCCAAGATTAAGTTGCCACAATTTCCTCTCCCTATTCACGCCTGTGTCTGTGTGCACCATGTAACCATCCTCACCAGTATACTGAATGCATAGAGCTCTCATTCATTGAAGACTGGCCTTGATTAGGTAGTTTCTGGGTGTGCCCTCCGGGTTCAGCTATCCTCTTCTTTCACCACCCTAGTGAATCAAAAGGAAAAAGATTCTTTCTTCAAGGAAAAAAGTGAAGCAAGATCAGGGATAGCCTGAAACATAGCCTCTGGTGTTAGCTCCTAAGATAGCTCAGTTCCTTCTGATGGCAGATTCTCACCATGAGGTGCTCAGAGGGTGTGGCTGAGCCGGAGCACCTTTACAGCATTTGGTTGGTTAGAAAAAATACCTTTCAGTATTGATAGAATAGTATTCAGAACATAGCCTTCAGCATAACTACTGTGTAGCAATGGCTACATACTCGTCCTCTCTCAGTTTGCCAGGCTGTCATGACAAATACCACGCAGTGGGTTGGCTTGAACACCAAGAATTCATTGGCTCATGGTTTCAGAGGCTAGAAGTTCAAAATCAAGGCCAAACTTTCTCCCCAAAGTCTACAGCATTCTGGCGCTGGCTTGCCACAATCCCTGGGGTCCCTTGGCTGGCATCTTTGCCTTCTGTCACATGGCCACGGCCTTCAGTTTCTGCTGACTTCCTGCTTCTGGCTCCTCACACTGCACGCCTCCTGTGGCTTTCTCTGATTCTGGCTTCCAGTTTCTTCTCTTTATAAGGGACTCCAGTAATACGGAATAAGACCCACCCTGATTCAGCTGGTCACAGCTTAACTAATAATAACATCTTCATAAGGTCCTGTTTACAAATAAATCCACACCCACAGGAATGCAGATTAAGATAAAGAACATGTCTTCTATTGGGATACATAATTCAATTTACTACAAGTCCAAATATTAAAATGCAATGCACATATCATTTTTAAGGGTACATTGGGTGTTGCATTTCAATATTACTTTGTGTTGAAGGGTGAGACCATTCTGTGGTCCCTGGGAACCACAACCAGAGTGATAGCTATAGGTGAGGCGGTAGAGTGTAAACCTGGATTTTTCCATTCTGTTAGGAGTGAGATGTCATGAACAGCTTTTCCCCAAAAGATCGAACAAATATATTCATTTTTTTGTTGTTTTTCTTTTTTGTCTTATTTTTATATATTCATTTTTAAAGTGAGGTTAAATATTTTTGAGCCTTAGCAAATTTGTTACTATAACCATAGCATGCTCACATGTGAAACCCAAATATTATTCTGCTTGGTCTACTATGTTTTTCCCATGGCTCTTAAGGCAAAAATGCTTAGCCAGGTTCTCACCCTTCGTCTCTCAATGGGCTGGCTGCTTGCTTATGAAGGCTGATATGTGGTTGGTAAAGTGGCTGTAACACCTTTATATGGAGTTTCAATAGTTGGCACGATCATGCCAACTACTGGTACCCTATATTCAAGAGGCAACATTATTTTCTCCAAGAAGTATATTTTATAAGATTTGTTCTCTGCCTTCATGGGGTAATTGTCCTCTGATACTCTTGGCTGGCTTATCTGTACCCTTCAATGCCTGGGAACACAGTCCCAGCTGGGTTGAGCAGCCTCTAAGAGCTCACAATTCACAGCTGGTTTATCCTTCACAGAAGAGCAGTTAAAACGTACAGTGTAGCTTCTCTCAAGTTCTTTCCTGCTAGTTTATCACAAACTCCTGGGAGGGGGTGCGGGCACTGAACTCCATCAACAGTGCCAAAAATGGCATGGTTTCATATATAAAATGGCTCACATTTATTCTTAAGTTCAAGGAGACCCAGTGGAAGCTCACTCTTCCCTTTTTGGACATTTCAGTTGGATAGTGTGTGTGTGATATCCATCCCATTGAGTGTCACATCCTTTCCTTGTTCCATGGGAAGTCCACACTGTATGATATTCTCCAAAGTGGAACAGTGAGAATCCCTGAGAATTCACCAGGCTCTTCTAGTTTTCATCATCTCACAGTTACTTTCAGAAGTGACTTATTAGGGAGTATCTCATTTAAGCCCAGAAGTAAGTTAGTATGCCAGGAGGAACATTCAAAATATTATGCCTTTTGTTTGTAATTTCCTTGTGTGTTTTATGTCCCCCAGTGCAGATAAACAAGGGGTGTTCACTAACCAGTCAGAAACCTCTCAACCTAAAATATCTGGAAAGCCCTGTGCTCTGTTGGTTCTAATATACAAGCATCAGCCACAAGGATGTCTAATAGGCCAAGACAATAAAATCCCTTCATGTTTTCTGCTTCAGGGAAATCCTGCGTGGTTGCACTAGGGTCATAAAAAATTACTAATGTGTTTTCTCATGGCTCTGGGCCATAACATGAGGCCCTGTGCAGTGGTATCATGTGCAGCCTGTAATCACAAACAAATGTATTCCATGAGCAGATGAGATGTTATATGAGAAAGTGTGAGAGGTTAGAGCTCGAGCCTTGGTGTCAGCGATGGAGCAGGTTCCTCCACAGGCAGAAGCCCCCCCAAGGCCATACAAATGAAAATGACAGTGCCTGTGGGGGGTGGGAGGAGGACGCCAAGAGGGATGAGGTCATCACAATGAACATCCAGCTTTCCTCAGAATGGGAAACAAGAAAAAGCTTGAACTTCAGTGCTGTCTGCACTAAGAAAGGAAGTGGAGTTTGTGCATTAGATGGGGGGAAATATGGGCATTTCCATCAGAATGAGGCAGTTGACATCAATGGGTATCCCAGAGGGAGAGGGAGAGGGAGTATAGAGCCGGCAGTCCTGGGAGCCAATCCTGTATCGTCAAGTGAAATGGATTGTCTGTCCACTTTGCCACCATTTATCTGAAAAGTCTAATGTGAGGTGAGGGATGAGGAGGCAGGTGTCAGCTGTAATGCCGAGGTGAGCCACCCATACAAGTCTGGCTTGGTAGGACGTTTTGGGGGGAGGCAGGTTTTCAGAGACCAAGTTATGAGACCCACATCATGGGAATCTTTCTGTCCAGGTGAGAAGAAATTTTCATTCAGAAATTCATGTGCTGGGTCTTAGCCTTCAGGAAGGAATTTTTGAGCTGTAGACAGTGACGGTTCTCCAGGTGAGTTCCTGTGATGAGTAGGAGTGCTTCAGAAATCATAGGGATGAAAAAATGCCATAAGGAGCAATGCAATCAGATCTGCAGTGCATTTACCCCAAGACAGTATTTTGTGGTGGAAATGCGTAGGTTAAAAGTCCTGGCTCCACAGCGCAAAATTGTGTTTTGAGCAAGTTACTTATGTTCCCCAAAATCTAGGTTTCCTCCTCTGAAAAGAGGACAATAATATTTGACTTAAACAAGATTGTTGTAAGATAAATCTCTCATTTTAAATCACTGCCTTTATGCCAACAACTTCCAGCCTGACTTTCTCTTTTTAGTTCCAGACCCATCTAGTCTCTCCTTTGTTCCACAGGTTCTTCGAAACCTAATGTTCAAAACTGGAATCATCTTTGTTCACTCTAACCTCACACACCTGTTTTATGCTCAGTTAAAGATGCCACCATGTATATCTAGAAAACTTAGATTTCTAATTTTTCCCTCTCCATTACCCCTCTGGAATCAAACAAATTAATTACTATTTGTAGCAGTTTGGCATTATTTATGATTTCCAGAAATAGATATTGGATTATGCTTGTAAACTGGTCTGTTCCTCTGGGCGTGATTAAATTATGATTAGGGCTTTGATTGGGCCATGTCAGTAGGATGTTGACTCCCCGCCCCTTAGTGGGCTGGGACTTGGAGATAAAACTACATGGCAGAGCAGAGGAGTTAGTTGGAATTTTGAGTTGGAGTTCTGATGTGGAGTCTTGAGCTGGAGCCCTGGGAAGTAAACATACAGAGGAGTATGGTCGTGAGGAAGGAGAGAAGGCCCCGGGAAAAGGGACGAGCCATTCGCCTGACAGGTCACAGCTGGCCTTGTGGAGAGAGGCAAAGCCTAGAGAGCCTCATAGTCTACAGCTGACCTTGTGGAGGAAACAGAGGAGCTGAGCCCGGAGAGAAACAGAGCCCTGGGAAGAGAGGAACCCAGGAAGCCTGAACCCTGGCAAATGTCGGCAGTCATCTTGCTCCAACACGTGGCAACAGACTTTGATGAAGGAAGACACTTATGCTTTATGGCCTGGTAACTGTAAGCTTCTACCCCAAATAAATAGCCTTTATAAAAACCAAACGATTTCTGATATTTTGCATTAGCTCCCCTTTGACTGACTAATACACTATTGATTCTAGCTCTTTGGCAGCCTTCTAGCTCTCTCTATTGCTGGTTCAGTCAACCATCCTTTCATGCCTCTGTCATTGCAACCATCTCCTTAGCTGGTCTAATCTTGGCCCCTCCTTCCAACCTCTTCTCCATCCAGAGAGATTTTTGAAAAGAGATCATCCATTTGGTTCACTCCCCTGCTTAAATGGCTTCCCGCTGCCCTCAGGGTATTTCTTGTCATGGCTTACCAAACTCTTCTTCATCTGGTCGTTCCTTACAATCCCAGCGTCCTCTTTAGTCTCCACAGCTCCTGGCACTTTAAGTTCTCTCTAGTCATGGTCAATTTTATTTCATTTCCCTTACCTCTGGGCATTCAGGAAGATTATTCTCTCTGCAATACTCTTTCCTTCTCCTGTTTCCCTCTCCCTTACATGACGAATTGCTACTCATCCTTCAGGTCTCACTTTAGATATCACCTCCCACAGAAAGCCTTCCCTATGCCCTCAAGGCTGAATTATGTCTCTCTCTTATATGCTGTAGCCATTGGCCAATTTAATGTAATTATGAATTCCAAAAATATAATTGGATCATGCTTGTAAACTGATCTGTTAATCTGGGCATGATTAAGTTATGATTAGGGCGTTGACTGGGCCACGTCAGGAGGGTGTTGAGCCCCACCCCTTGGTGGGTGGCAGAATCAAATATAAAAGGCATGGCAAGAACAGAGTTGAAGCAGTTTTGAGTAGCAGTTTTTGAGAAGCAGTTTTGATGTTGGAAAGAAGGCCCCAGGAGAAGAGAAGCGAGCCATTTGCCCTGATCGTCTACAGCTGACCTTGTGTAGGAAACAGCCTGGAGAGAAACGCAGCCCCGGGAAGAGAGGAACGCAAGAAGCCTGCACCCTGGCAAACGTCGGCAGCTGTCTTGCTCCAACACGTGGCAATGAACTGTGGTGAGAGAAGAAACTTAAAGCTTTATGGCCTGGTATCTGTGGACTTCTACCCCAAATAAATACCCTTTATAAAGACCAACCTATTTTTGGTATTTCACATTAGCACCCCTTTGGCTGACTAAGACATATGCTGCCACAGTTCCTTGTAATTTCCTTAATGTAGGAACATAGACCCTCACTATTCTGTCCTTGCCTATTTACCTGTCAGACTCCTCCACTAGGTTGTAAACATTTTGAGGACAAGATATGAGAGCTATCATCATAGTATCTTCAGTGGCATGTACCAGACAACTCAGTAACTATGTGTGAAGGATGGAAGGAAAGAAGGAAGGAAGAAAGGGAGGCAGGAAGGAAGGGAGGGAGGGAGGAAAGAAGGAAGGAAGGAAGGAAGGAAGGTAGGAAGGAAGGAAGGAAGGAAAGAAATAATGTTAAGCACCTAGCCCAGAATTTGTCACATATCAGCAAATATTAATCTCCACTCTATATTGCTAAACCACACAAACCTACTTTTCTTAACTAGGTCCCATAATTAGTTTTTTTGCACTCAGCAGGGTGGTTAAATCCCTTCACATTTAGATATGCTAAATCTCTGCAGCCAGCCAAGTCTCCCAAAATATTAGTTGCAACCTCAGAAGTTCACCCCAGTTCTAGCTGCCTTGCAGGTCCCATGAGCCTTCCTCTGTTTCCTTTGTGAGAGGAATCAGCTAGGGCCTTCTCACTTGGATCATTGTTTGAAGAACAAGCAGAATGGTGGTGCTCAGTCTACTTAGACACATTCAAGGCCAAACTGATGGAAAAGGGTGAATGGACAGGTTATAGACTCAGCACTCTTTGCACCCTCCTTGAGCTAAGGGATGAAACATGTAACCTTCTCTGTTTTGTGCTTCTACAACATGACTGAGGAAATCTGCCTTTTGCTCCAATCACACTCATCTCCTCTTTGAGAGAAGTGGCATAAGTAGAAACCTGGACTTGCTTAAGAGTTGCCAGGAGAGGCTGTAAACTCCATGAGGCCAAGCTGTGTGGTCTTGTTCACCAGGGTAATCTCAGCACAGTGCCTGGTAAGTGGAGCTGCTCAGTAAACTACCATGGAATGAATAAATGAATGAGTGCTCCTTCCCCTTCTGTGCAACTCCTACAAAGTAAGGAAAATGGATATCTCACTTTGTACCTGCTGATAACACTTCATGGTCAAACCATTGTCTGTGTATTTCCATTCACTCATCTAGACTTTGAGCTCCATGATGCAGGAATCATAGCTTATAATTCCCTGAACTTTCTTGTTGAGGATTGGATCTTGTCCCCCTACAAAAGGCAGGTTCCAGTACCAACCCCAAGTCCTGCGGGTGTGAACCCATTTGTAAATAGGACCTCTGAAGATGTTATAAGGTGTGACCAAACTGATTGAGGGTGGGCTTTAATTCATTATGGTTGATGTCTTTATAAGCCAAGGAAACTGGTCACAGAAAGAGAAACCACAGGGAGCAGAAACTTCCAGCTCCAAAACTGAAGTCAGTGGCGCCTGGAAGAGAAAGAAGACCCTGCCATGTGACAGAAAAGCCAAGGAACACCAAAGAATGCTGGCCAGCCAGAAGATACCAACCCCTGGAGAAAACAAGCCTTCCGGCACCTGAAACTTTGAGCTAATAAATTCCTGTTGTTAAGCCAACCCATCATGTAGTATTTGTTTTAGCAGCCTAAAAACTAAAACATCTCCTTTCACCAAGCTTAGTTCTGACTCATAAAGGGTACCTAATCAGTGTGTGTTTGAACTGAGCCACTCTTTCTGAACATGTGAGTGGATGCTTCTTTCCGCTAATAATAATAAAATGCTTCATGTTTATTGTCTCTTTCATTGATCAAGTATTCATAGCAGTGGGTGAGTGAAAGATTGCCACATTCACACTATAGAAATGAGAACACTGAGGGGCCACAAAAGATTAAGTAGGTTGTCCAGGTCATATTGCAAACTCATCGCCGAAGGCCTGAGATGCAGCTTTTCATTAGCCTGCTCTGTCATCCCAGGGTGATGATGGCAAGAATATCTAATACTTATTTATTAATGTATAGTTTACACCATCTCACATAAAGATGATTTCTGCTTTCTCAATTCTACTGCCATGCTTTCTTTAAAAAGGTCATCCCATAACAAGTCTTGCTTTTGAGGGCAAAAGAGTAGGCATGACGAAAAGCAAACCAACAAAAATATTTTCAATTCCCCTTGGGTTTTTAAATCCTCTTACCAAACTGAGAAGTTGAAATTAATCTTCTGCTTGAAGATTTCCACCATTTATAACTTAAGTAGCACAATCTCAACCACAAGCAATCCTTTGACTCAACTGAAGGTAATTCTAGAATGACTGTTCTTGTTGAGATACAAGTGTACTTCTGTTTAAACCCTGTGCTGAGAAATATATACTCAAACGTAGTGAAACCCTATAGACCTGGTGATCTGGAAGGGATTTGATTTTTAGTGCTTGTATTGATTTATCCGTTTGTTTATGTAAAAGCTGCTTTAGATTTATCCCCACTGACAATGAAATTAAAGGATTTAGGAAAAGTATCCAGGACACAGTTGGGTGGGGGCGGGGCTTGCATGCTTTTCCTGCTTTTTCCTTCCTCTTCCTCCTCCTTTCCTTTTCCTTCCTCGTCAAAGTCACAGGGAGAATGATGGAAGAAGGTTTTAAAGTCAGTTTGGCAATGTTTCTGCTCCTGTATTCTTGGACTCTCAGAACACAGAAAGTTGCTAATAATGGGATTTGTGGGGAAGAAGTGAAAACTCAGAACAGGTATGTCTCATGATGATTTTGGTTGAGTCCTCAAGAGAAAGCAGTAATGCATCTTAAAAATAAAATAGTAGATATGCAAAAGACACACTAAAAAAAACCTCATTGAAAGTTTCAGCATGTAATAGTAACAGGCAAATAGATCAGGAAAAAACCACTATTGCCAGCTCTCAGCAGGTAATGGACTATTGCAGTGGTGAGTCAACTAGCCCATTCCAATAAGGAGAGAGAGAGAGACAGAGAGAGAGTGCTTATTTGCCAATTTTCAGGATAACTTGATCCTTGATCCCTAGATATATTCCAACCAGCTATTAGAGATTCTCACTCCCAGTAGGCTTAAATGGAATTTATTCCAAGGGCTCCAACACTGAAGTGTTTAATTACTTTTTATTCTCCTTTAATTCTATATTGGAGTTAACTTATTATATGAATAGTTTATGAAAGAAATATTCCCTGCACCAATATATTCTGGATTAAAATGTAATCCGTAACTCCATAGGAAAAATATAAATGTGAGTTTTAGGTAGAAAATACCTCAGCTGAAAAGGCAGGCAATGAAAATTCAAATGTAACTTAGAATCCATGCTAAGAATGTAGAAAACTAAAAACAGGAATAAAAAGTAGATAGTGGTGAGACTATATGCAAGTTGTATGTTGCTAGTAAACCGGGCTTTTGGAAAATTTACCCTCATTTATTTCTTTTCCGATGTTCTTCCTCTCTTTACATAGATTGGAGTTTCTGACCTGTATCATTTTCTTCTCTCTGAAGAACTTTTAACATTTCTTACAGGAGCAATTCGTCTGGTAGTGAATTCTTCAGTTTTTCTTGGTCTGAGAAATACTTTATTTCTCCTTCATTTCTGAAGGATAATTTCAAGGGATATTGACCTCTAGATCAGTGCTTTTGCTTTTGTTTTTCTTTCAGCATTAAATCTTTCACTCCACTTTCTTCTTGCTTGCTTGATTTCTGACAAGAAGTCTGATTTAATTCTTATCCTGTTCCTTTAGAGGCAAGGTGTTTGTTTCCTCGGACTCTCAGGATTTTCTTTTTGCCTTTGGTTTCCCACAATTTGAATATGATATGCTAAGGGGCTTTTTTTTTTTTTTTTTTTAAAAAAGAACATTCTTATATTTATACTATTAACCAGAAACTTCATTCACCACGGAAATCACTGTTATACAGTCCCTAGATTATTCTGTAGCTTCCTTTGAATTGACATTTATGACCCTAAACTATCCCTTTCAGCTACAATCATTTTTTAAATAGCAATTATACTCCCTATAATGTGTTACCATCAATTCTATTCATTTCCACAGTTTTATAATAAACCTTATAAAACATTCTACATACATTAAGCAACAGCTCCCATTTTGAAACCACATTCTATCTCCTAATAACCTACATTCTAGAGTTTACCTCCATGAGGTTACTCTTCGTATTTAGTTCATATTAGTGAGACCATGCAATATTTGTCCTTTTGTATCTGGCTTATTTCATTCAACATAATGTCCTCAAGGTTCATCCATGTTGTCATATGCATCCCAATTTCATTTCTTCTTATGTATGAATAGTATTTCATTGTATGTGTATACCACATTTTGTTTATCCATTCATCAGTTGATGGACACTTGGGTTGTTTCCATATATCAGCAATTGTGAATAATGCTGCTATGAACATCGGTGTGCAAGTGTCAGTTGGTGTCCTTGCTTTCAGTTGTTATGAACTTCTGGATCATACAGCAGTTCTATATTAAGCCTCTTGAGGTACCTCCAAATTGTCTTCCACAGAGGCTTCACCATTCTCACCAACAGTGAAGGAGTGTTTTCTTCTTTTTAAATAATGGCCATTCTATAAGGTGTGAAATGATAGTAGTGATGTTGAACATTTTTTCATGTGCATTTTGGCCATTTGTATTTCCTGTTTGGAAAAATGTCTGTTCAAATCTTTTGCCAATTTTTTTTTCATTTAAAAAATTTATTGAATTATACATACATACAAAAACATACATAAACAGTAAGTGTATAGCAAAAGTTGTGAGCTTATAAAACAAACATGCGTAACATCATACAGGGCTCTCATACCTCACCCCACCACCAATACCTTGCATTGCTGTGAAACATTTTTAACAAATGATGAAAGAGCATCCTCAAAATATTACTACTAACCAAAGTATCTTACACTTGGTGTATTTCCCCCCAACCTACCATAGCAGTTTGATATTGTTTATGAATTCCAAAAATAGATATTGGATTGTGCTTGTGAACTGGTCTGTTCCTCTGGGCATATTAGACTGGATTGGATTCAGAGTTTTCACTTTTACTTGATTAAATAACAATTAAGGCTTTGATTGGGCCACGTCAGTAGGATGTTGAGTCCCTGCCCTTTTGGTGGGCGGGGACTCACAGAGAAAATGACATGGCAGAAGAGAAAGTTAGAGTTTTGATCCTGGAGCCCAGGAAGAGGAAAGAGAGGAGGCTCCATTAGACATGACTAATGTCTAATTAGCCAGCTGACAATTTATAGCTGGCCTTGTGGAGAGAGCAAAGCTGCTGAGCCCAGAGACAAATGAGCCCCAGGAGAGAGACAAGACTTGTCCCAGCCTGCAGCTGAGATTGGAAGAAGCTGGGACCATGGAGCCTTGGAAGGAGGAAGACTGAACTCTAGTAAACACCACCCACCATCTTGCTCCAATACATGGCAACAGACTCTGGATGAGAAAGTACCTCTTATGGTACCTTGAGTTGGACTTTTTGGGGCTTTGTGACTGTAAGCTTCAACCTCAAATAAATACCCTTTATAAAAACCAACCAATTTCTGGTATTTTGTATCAGTACCCCTTTAGCTGACTAATATAAAATTTGGTACTGGAGAGTGGGGTCGAGTTTTTGCAATTACCAAAAAGCTGAAACAGTTTTATAAATGGGTAAGGGGTAGTTTTGGAGGAATTGTGAGATGCTTGGTAGAAAAGACCTACAGTGCTTTGAAGAGACTGTTGATAGGAATGTGGACACTAAAGAGACTTTTTATGAGGCCTTAGAAGTAAATGATGAAACTATTATTGGAAACTGGAGGAAAGGCAATCCATGTTTTAAAGTTGCAGAGAACTTAGCAAGATTGACTCCTGATGTTTTATGGAAGGCAGAATTTGAAAATGGTGAGCCTGGGCATTTAGCTGAAGGACTTTCCAAAGTAAACTCAGAGAATGCAGCTTGGCTTCTTCTTGTAGCTTACAGCAAAATGCTAGAAGAGAGAAATAAGCTGAGGACTGAACTGTGGGGCACAAAGAAACCAGAAACTGATTCTGGAAATTCCAAGCCTCTGGAAATCAAGCCCCCAGATGATAGTGCCCTAATTAAGGACTTAAGTAAACTTTGAACTTGTAAATCAGGATTGAAAATGCAGTTATCTAGGAAAGACTTGTGGGACGTCTTACTGTCTGATGGCTTGGGCCCCTGCTTCCTGCATGCTAAACCAACAAATATTTTGAGTGAGCTGTATGAACAAAATCACTGTCAGCCTGTAATAAAAGGAACATGGAAGGGAGAGATTGAAGGGAAAACAGCTTTAAGAGTAAAACCATGGAAACTGAGATCTGGAATTAAGACAGCTCCTCAGGCCAAGAGAGGGACCCCACCCACGTGCACAGAGAGGATGAGTTTGCCCCAGCAGTTGAAGAGAGTAGATGTTCCTGCCTGCTTTTCAGGGAGAGTTTTGCTGCCCCAGAGTACAGAGAAAATGGAGCACATTTCCTAAGGATTAGGGAGGTTAAGGTCACCACCTCCTAGGTCTGAGGTGGGTAGGCATGTTCCTCATGGATTAGGGAAGGACAGGTCACAACTCATTGCTCTGAGAGGATTGGGCCTGTATGCCAAAGGTTAGGGAGGATGTTGTCTTCACTTCATTGTACTAGGGGGCTAAGACTTTACCTCAGAGGTCAGGGAAGGCTTGGCCATCACCCCAAGGTACTTGGAAGGTGAGGTCTGGAGCTCAGTTGCAACCCAGATGCTTGATGAGGGTGGAACCAAGAAAATGGCCATTGGGCAAGCCTGTGGAAAGGGTGGGTCCTCATGAGGGCCCAGGGAGAAGAAACCATCATCTCAAGAATGACTCTCAGACTTTGAAATCGAATGGAGTATGCCCTGAAGGTTTACTGAACTGTAGAGAACCCATGACTCATATTTCCCTCACAATTTCTCCTTATGGTAATGAAAATGTTTATACTTTGTCTGTCTGTATATTGAAAGGAGATAAATGGTTTTGTAAGTTTCAGAGGTCTATAGCAGATGGGACTTTGCCTCAAGATAAACTGTATTTCTTTAAATTGATTGTGATATGATTCTGTATTTAGCATTGTACTGATTTAAGTTGTTTTATTTAAATATTGTAATATCTTTTTGGAATTCAGAAGGTGGAGTGTAGTAGTTTGATATTGTTTATTAATTCCAAAAATAGATATTGGATTGTGTTTGTGAACTGGTCTGTTCCTCTGGGCATATTAGATTGTATTGAACTCAG
This sequence comes from Cabassous unicinctus, assembly GCA_029593785.1. Taxonomy (NCBI): domain Eukaryota; kingdom Metazoa; phylum Chordata; class Mammalia; order Cingulata; family Chlamyphoridae; genus Cabassous; species Cabassous unicinctus. The sequence continues at coordinate 26,528 of JAQZBX010011384.1, forward strand.
AGTTTTCACTTTTACTTGATTAAATAATGATTAAGGCTTTGATTGGGCCACATCAGTAGTCAGAAAATGACATAGCAGAAGAGAAAGTTAGAGTTTTGATCCTGGACTCTGGGAAATAAGCACACAGAGAAGTAGATATGTGAGGAAAGAGAGAAGGCTCCATTAGACACAGCAGAGGCCCCAGGAAGAGAGATGAGCCGTTCACCTGATAGTTTATAGCTGGCCTTGTGTAGAGATCAGAGCAGCTTAGCCCAGAGAGAAATGAGCCCCAGGAGAGAGACAAGAGTTGTCCCAGCCTGAGGCTGAAATTGGAAGAAGCTGGACCCATGGAACCTTGACAGGAGGAGGAAGACTGATCCCTTGTAGACATCGTCTGCCATCTTGTTCCAACACATGGCAACAGACTCTGGGTGAGAAAGTACCTCTTATGGTACCTTGAGTTGGACCCTTTGAGGCCTTGTGACTGTAAGCTTCTACCCACAATAAATACCCTTTGTAAAAACCAACTGATTTCTGGTGTTTTGCATCAGCACCCCTTTAGCTGACTAATACACTACACTACTATTTTTTTATGTCATTCATGCATGAACATACATAAACATTAAGTATATAGTAAAAGTTGTGAACTTACAAAACAAACATGCATAACATCATATAGGGGGTTCCATATATCAACCCACCACCAACACTTTGCATTGTTATGAGACATTTGTTACAAATTATGAAAGAATATCATCAAAATCTTACTACCAATATTAGTCCATATCTTACATTTAGTGTATTTTTATTACATATTAATATATTTTTATTATAGAAGTTGTGAACTTACAAAACAATCATGCACATGTGTAGGATTCCCATGCAATGTCCTTTCATCAACACACCACACTGTGGTGAAACATTTGTTACAGATTATGAGATAATATCATCAGACTATTAGATTATTCTCCAGCTTTCTTTCAATTGACATTTACATCCATAGACTACCCTTTCCAGACACATTCCCATTTATAAACCAGCTGTAACTCACTATACTGTGCTACCATCAACTCTATACATTTCCACACTTTTACAGTAAAGTTAATTAAAACTTCTACATACATTAAGCATCAGTAGTCCCTCTCAACCCTCCTTTTATCTCCTTTAAGAATCCACCACCTACCACCGGGTATTGAAGATGTTTTTCTACATTTTCTTCTAGAAGCCTTATGTTTATTGCTTTTATATTTAGGTTTTTTATCCATTTTGAGTTAATTTTTGTATAAGGTGTGAAACAGGGGTCCTCTTTCTTTCTTTTGGATATGGTTATCCAGTTCTACCAGCACCATTTGTTGAATGGACTGTTCTGCCCAAGCTGGGTGGGTTTGACAGGCTTGTCAAAAATCACTTGACCATAGATGTGAGGGTCTGTTTCTGAACCATCAATCCGGTTCCATTGATCTATGTATCTATCTTTATGTTAGTACCATGCTGTTTTTACCGCTGTAGCTAGATAATATGATTTAAAGTCTGGAAGTGAGAGTCCTCCAAGTTTGCTTTTCCTTTTTTAGATGTTTCTGGCTATTCAGGACCATTTACTTTTCCAAATAAAATTGATAATTGTGTTTTCCATTTGTTTAAAAAATGCTGGTAGAATTTTTGTCAGAGTTGCATTGAATCTATATATCAATTTGGATAGAATTGACATCTTAATGATATTTAGCCTTCCAATCCATGAGCATGGAATGTTCTTTCAATTATTTAGGTCTTTTTAAAATTTCTTTTAGCAATGCATTGCAGTTTTCTAAATACAAGTGCTTTACATCTTTGGTTAAATTTATTCCTAAATATTTGATTTTTTTAGTTGCTATTGTAAATGAGATTGCACATTACTAGTGTCTTTCAAAGCCTATTTCATCTGATATAAGTATAGCTACTCCAGCCTTTCTTTTTTTTTTTTTTTTTTTTTTTTTTTTTTTCTTTTTGGTTATTTCATGCATGGAATACTTTCAATCCATTGGGATCCTTGGGTCTAAGGGGATTCTCTTGCAGACAACATATAGATGGTTCATATTTTCTTATCTATTCTGCCATTCTGTGTCTTTTGACTGAGGAGTTTAATCCACTAACATGCAATGTTATTGCTGTAAAGGCAGTTCTTATTTCACCCATTTTGACCTTTGGGTTTTATCTGTCATATTTTATTTTCACCACTCTTTTGAGACTTTTAGTTACTTTTACTGATATAATCTTCATTTCTAGACTCTCTTCCAAGACTCTCTTTCCTGTCTTTTCTCTTCAGACTGTAGCACACCATGTAATATTTCCTGCAAGGCCAGTTTCTTTGTTATAAACTCTCTCAGTTTCTGTTTATCTGTGAATATTCTAAACTCACCCTCATTTTTGAAAGACAATCTTGCCGGATATAAGATTCTTGGCTGGAAGTTTTTCTCTTGCGGTATCTTAAATATATCATACCATTGCCTTCTTGCTTCCATGATTTCTGATGAGAAATCGGCACTTAATCTTATTGGATATCCTTTATGTTATGCATTGCTTTTCTCTTGCTGCTCTCAGAATCTCTCTTTATCTTTGGCATTTGACATTCTGATTAGTATGTGTCTTGGAGTTGGTTTATTTGGATTTATTTGGATGGGAGTATATTGTGCTTCTTGGTCATGGATATCTATGTCCTTCAATAGGGGTGGGAAATTTTCTATCATTATTTCTTCAAATAGTCCCTCTGCCCCTTTTCTCTTCTCTTCTCCTTCTGGGACACCCATGACATGTATGTTTGCATGTCTCTTGTTATCGTTTGGTTACCTGAGACCTTGTTCAATTTTTTCCATTCTATTCTTTTGTATGTTCATTCTCAGAGGCCATGTCTTCAAGCTCACCAATCTTTTCTTCTGCTTCCTGAAATCTGCTGTTATAAGACTCCAGTGTATTTTTAATTTCACTTATTGCACCTTTCATTCCCACAAGATCTGCTATTTTTCTATGTATTCTTTCAAATTCTTCCTTGTGCTCATCCAATGTTTTCTTAATATCCTTAATCTCTTTAGCCATCTCATTGATTTTATTAAGGAGGTTTGTTTGAACATCTATGATTAGTTGTCTCAACTCCTTTATGTCATCTGGAGCTTATCTTGTTTCTTTAACTGGCCCATATCTTCCTGTTTCTTGGTATGGACTGTAGTTTTTTTGCTGGTGTCTTGGCATCTAGCTTATTAGATGTATTTATTCTGGGTGCAGTTTCTCTCTTTAGTTTAGGACTTTCTTGCCCTTTCTCCCTTGCTTGTTGCATAGAAGACACCAAGGATGTAGTTGGTGCTGTAAGCTGTGGAGGCTCAAGCAGCCCGTGTTGCCCCAGGGACCAATGAAGCTCTCCCACCTTTCTCCTTTGCCAGGGGTAGGGACAGAGCCACAGACATGTATAATAATCCAAATCTTGCAGGCTAAGACCTTTTGTATTGCCCAGAGGGACTGGTGAAGCTTCATGCTCCTCCCTCCCCTGCCTGGGGTGGGGATGGAGCTGCAGGTGTGGGCATCAATCTATGCTATACGGGTCCAAAATGACCACAGTTGCCTGGGTAGACTTTTGACTTTTCTATCTGTGCCAGCCAAATGTACCTGCAGTCATCCAGAAAGGCTGGTGCAGTTCCTGCCAGCTTCCTCCCTTCCTAAGCTAGGGCTGCAATCTGTTCTGGGTGGAAAGAAGCCAGTCCCTACCATCACTGTGATTTTCAGTCAGCCCGGCTTCCTCTCATGCCGGGGCAGAGTTAAAATGGCAGCTACCAGCCTCTTTCTGACTTGGACAGGTTCAAACTTTAGCTGTTCTTAGGATTATACTTTAGGCAGCCCAATTTATTAATCAGTAGCTGAAGATAGTGCCCAACTGTCTCTTTCTCCCCTGTTTTGGGGAAGTGGAGCTTCCAATTCCAACCACAGAATAGCTCCAGAGGTGGCTTGTACCACCAGTGAAGTATGGGCCATGGTCTCCGCAGCATGGAGTGCTCTACTCAGGAATCTTCTCTGCAGATGGGCAGTCTCCTCCTTCCATTCTTCCAAGGATATTGCAGGATGTTCTTCTGGTCTCCTGGAGGCCCCAAACAGGTGATTTAGTTAGCTCTGGGTGATTACTAACTGCCCTGTAGCATGAGCTGACTCTAGGAGCTCCTTACTCTGCTGCCATCTTGCTGGTTGCCCAAGGTGCTTTTTTTTTTTTTTTGGTATTTATCTTACTTGATGTTCTCTGAGCTTCCTGTATCTGTGGTTTGGTGTCCGTTCTTGGCCATTATTACTTCAAATATTTCCTCTGCTCCATTCTCTCTTTCAATTCTGCTATTCCAGTTATGCAGCTATTTCGCCTTTTGAAACTGTCCCACAATTCTTGGATGTTCTATTCTACTTTCCTTCCTTCCTTCCTTCTTCCCTCCCTCCCCCTTCCCTCCCCCCTCCCTCCCTTCCTCCCTCCCTTCTGTCCTTTTCCACTCTCTTTTCTCTTTGCATTTAAGTTGAACAGTTACTATTAACATATTTTCAAAGCTCACTGATTCTTTCCTCTGTCATGTCCAGTCTATTGAAGGTTTCTGTTAATATTTTTTATTTTTATTATTTCTTTTTTATTCTTTCTTAAAGTTCCCAACCTCTCTTCTAATGTTATTCTCCTGTTCTTGCATGTTGTATACTTCTTCCTTTAGAGCTCTTAGCATTTTATGCAGTTATTTTAAATTCTCTAATTCCAATATCTGTCATTTCTGAGTCTGGTTCTAACATTTTCTTTTTCTCTTCATACTGTTTTATTCTTGTCTTTAACCTGTTTTGTAATTTCTTGTTGAAAGCTGGACATGGCAATTTGGATAAGAGTTGAGTTGTTTAATCTTGCTCAGCCATAGATGCCAGAGGCTTAAAATTTCTCTGCTGTCCTTGTTTGTGTCTCCTCTGTTGACTTTGGACTTCCCTAAGTACCCCTCCTCATTGACAGTCTATGTCTTGTAGAACATTCAGCTATAACCCATTGTTATTATACCACAGCCCTACTAACTGGGTGGTAAGGTGGAAGTGGGGAAGCATTCTATAATTTTATAATTAAATCTCAGTCTTTTAGTGGGTCTTTGTCCCTGGGCTGTGACTTTCACATGCGTTTCTTAGCTTTTTCTCCTTTTAGGTGAGACAGGAAGGCTAGAGGGAGCCTATAAAAACTAATTATACAACAAAATTCTTTGCTTTGGGCCTCATTTAACACAGCCCACGTTGTAAGCAGTGCTGGAACCACAGATGTTGCAATGAGTGAGAAGCAAGAGATTTTCACAGGACTTAACTATGAGGAAAAGCTGGAAATGCTAGGATTACCTCAAACAGAATTCTTGAACAAGGGAATGGCACTGGAGTGATATTAACTGACTCATATTTCCACAGTGGGTTAAAGAGATGTAATGGAAAGTCTTGGACTGTGAGATGAAATGCAGGTGAAACTAGCAAGTAAGGCTGGAGTATCTGAGAACGATATCAAGGTACCACGATTGACCATGTGCATTAATTGTAACAGAAACTGGTATGTGTGTGTGACCAGGGGAAGTCAGCCATTAGAGCACATTGAGCTCAGACATTACAGATTTGTCATGGCTTTGGAAATGCAGGGAGGGAAGGATATACTCGAGAACTTTTCCCAACAACAGAACATACCAAATATTTGAATGTTGTTGTTTCAAGCATCTCATGATCCTAAATTAGAAACTAATTTGCCCAACTGACAACTTAATTCCATCAATTAGCTCCATGCCATTCCTATCTCTAACTTGCTATACCTCATTCTTTCTTTCTTGATCAACCGAAGTTTAGTGATGATAACATGACAAAGCCACCCAGTTTGCTCCAGGTCAAGAGCAAAAAATGCCAAATGGCTCCATATTTTTTTCAAATTGTTTGGTTTTTTTTTTACAATAAAAAAATCCTGCTTCAGTCTCATTACTCCATAGTAATTCTTGATGTACAGGCCAACTCTAAGATTTCTTCACATTTTAGAAAAGTGGTTTTGCTCTTTAAAAAGGAACTGCCTATATTATATAAGAAACCATATGATGGAGGGAGAACACAGAAAAGTACATGGGAAGGGATAGCCATCCCAAGGGGATGATCTACACAGGGATCAAGACAAAATAAAGTAAAATGAAACTACTCTTTCTTCTTTTGGGTGGTATAAGCAGATAAGTGTTCCTGGAGACAACTTCCACAGAGTCTTGTGTTTGATCTTTACTTGAGATTTGTTTCATAACACAACCTTGGAGTAAAATGTGACCATTCATTCAAAAATATTTATTAAGTGCCTACTATGTGCCAGACATTGTTCAAGGTACTAGGCATACAGCAATGAAGAAAACAGACAAAAATGCCCTTGTCCAAATGGAGCCTGTGCTCATGGATAGAAAGGAAATCATCAACAAACAAAATAAAAAAGTGAAATATATAGTCTATCAAATGATGATATACTCCAGGGAGGAAAAAATTAAACAGGAAAGGGGAGGAGGGTACTAGGCATGGGGGTTCAGTTACAGTTTTCAGTTTGGGAAGCCTTCTCTGATTACAGGCCTTTGAGCAAAGACCTGAAGGAAGCATGAGAATGAGCTGTGGCTGCACAGAGGAGAGAGTAATAGGCAGAGGGAAGAGTAAGTGAAAATTCCCAAGGCAGGAGCATTCCTGGCACATCAGAGAAGAGAAAACAGGCATGTGGCCGGAGAGGCAGGAAAAGAATAGAAGGAAATGAAATCAGAGAAGTTGTAGCTGCCAGGTCAAGTAAGGCCTTGAAAAGTCTTTGTCTTTTACCCTGAGTGAGATGGGAGCTAGTGGAGAGTTTTGAGCAGAGAAGTGTCATAAGATGACTTACAATTTTAAAGTAACACTCTGCTGCATAAAGAACAGAATATAGGGATACAAGGGAAGAAGCAGGGAGAAAGCCATTGCAGTTATCCAGGAAGGAATCACGGTGGCTTGGGCAGGATGTAAGTAGTGGAGGTGTGAGAAAAGGTCAAAATTCTGGGTATGTTTCAAAAGAAGAGCCAACAGAATGTCCTGACAGACAGAATGTGGAGTGTGAGAGAAAACGCTGAGTCAAAGATGACTCCAAGCCTGAACAACCAGATGGAAGGACTTGCCGATTCCTGAGATGGAGAAGACTGGATCGCTAACAGGCGTGGAGCTTGATTTGCCTGTCAATGTCAAGAGGTCGGAAAATGAGGAAAAACTAACAAAGGAAAATGAAAATGAGCAGCCAGTGAGGTAGGAGGAAAACTAAGAGAGGTGCCCCAGAGGTCCAGCCAAGAAAGCGCTCTCAGGAGGAGGGACTGATCAACGATGTCAACTGCTTGGATAATTCAAGTAAGATGAGGGCTAAGAACTGACCTTTGGATTTAGCAATGGAGGACATAGTGACCCTGACAGTCGTGGTTCCAGTGATCATGCAGGGTACTACTTTAAGAGAAGACAAAGTAGTTGCATCAAATTTCACATTGAGAAATGAGAAAATAGGGTCATTGTCAAAAGGTTAAAGTCTGTTTAGTAAGTTCTCTGAAAGGCAATGGAGTGACTTGGGCCCTATCTTGTCTCCTGGCTCAGCCACTACTCATGAATTATGGTTAAAGTTAGTTAGCGAGTTCAGGGATGGGGTCTGTGCCCTCAGCATGTATCCTTGAACCGGTTCCCAAAATGACTTCCATTTTTTCACTAAGCAAATAAATAGAATTCTCACCACTACATTCAATTATCAAAGCCTGGTAAATGCAGGCCTGAGGGAACAATTCTGGCACTGCATTTTCCAAAAGGGAGAGCCACATTCCAAGACTACCTTTAAGTCTGTGGAAATTTAAAATATAGCAAAAAAGAAAAGCTGCCAACTCAAATGCAAAGGGTGTATTAGGTGGCTCCTGCATAATTAGTGAGACTGTTAACATTCATTAGGTTCTGGTAAGAATGGATAGTCTTCACTAGGTTAACAACTTGCCTCCTTTTGGAATTCAGGAAGTAACTTTTCAGTGAGTGAATAAATAAAATGATTCAATGAATAGTATTCATAAGTTGTCTTTTAGCAGCTTTCCCTGACTAACCCAACCACATAGTAATCAATCATTCATTTACATTTGTCTGGTCCTCCCAATTCGACACTAAATTCCTTGAGGACTGTATCATGACATTTATTTCTTTATATTCCTTACCATACTTGGCTCAGTGCTATAGCTGTTACTTAATATACTCTTATTGACAGAGTACAAATTTTTAAAAAGAAATTGACTGCTAATTCAAGTCAAGGAAATCAATTTAATGTAAATCTTCAAGACAAAGAAGTAAGAGGAAAAGTACAAATAAGCTTTGCATGGATTGTGATGATTTATAGGATTAAATAAATTGCAGCCATGTTTTTCATACATTCCACTGATGTTTTGGTATCCAATGCCCTTATCAGAAGGCTTCCAACCATCAATCACAAGCCATTATTTACTGTTGCCAATCACTGGCTTCTGGTGTCTCCAGCTTTGCAGCCTTATCCTTCCAAGTGACCCGAGTAGCTTTTATCTTCTATGACACTTTCTGCAGGGAGCCAGTTGTTTTCTTGGTTGCATGTGCTTTGGGGTGTCCCAACTAGATGTGTGACTCTAGCCTTCCCCCCACATCCCGACTCTATATGCACCCCCATGGGGCTCTTAGCTAGCTTACTTTCTTTCTTACCAAAATAAAGGGCACATTTACATCCTTTCTTAGATCAGTAACAAAAAACAAATTGACAAACTTTGAGAGGTTTGAGGGTGGTCAATTCTAGTCAAGGATTTTTCGGCTCATGTTGGTTTTTTTCGCATTAAGATACAGGTTTATTTTATCTGTGATCTTCAACAGTGGCACTGAAAATAAGATTACTTTGGAAAAGCAAAAATGTTAAACACTAACCTAAGAAATAGTTTGTGCTTTCCTCTCTGAATTCGTAAAACAAACATTGTGAGTTTGAAAACAATAGAGATTGTATTTGGAAAAAGAAGGTGGATCTTTTCTGTTTTTCCCACTGCTGTGCCATTCATTGATAACGACATTCATTGAAACGAAGGTCTGGCAGAACTTTCACATAAACTTGATCTTCAGAGTTTTACGATAAGGATGGAAGAACCACAGAAACTTCAGAGATGCTGTTCAAATGGAGAATCAATGGTTTTGCGCCAATATTCTGGACCTGTGAGTTATTGACTAAAGTGTTCACGACAATGACATTTCTTGACGTTGTGACACTGGTGACAGGAAATTACACAAAGAGAACAAGTTTTCTTCACATCCATTCATCCATTCAATGATAATCTGTCAGGGTTTCTTCTCTTTTGCCTGAGCCCAGATTAAAACACTTGAAAATAAGAAACCCACTCTCCATAGCTTTGCAGCATAATTTGATACACCCAGTCCCCTTTTGTCCCTCCTGTCTTTTTCCCTCCAGAGACATTTACTCCTGGGTCGACAGCTAAACGCTCCAATGAGGTGTGTTCTCCCCGCCAGCCTTATCAAATAAATGGGGGAAACTTCCTATTCTTATCCTCTGCAACCCTAAAATAAAATTCAAAAGTCCTAGCATAAAAAGGACAGCTGGTGTTTTTCTAGATTTTGAGAGATACAGTTGGGACCTCAGAGCAATGATAACAATGAATTTATGTTGTAGGACAATTTATTGTTCCCAATACACTCACACATTCACTGCTCACGGAGGCAACATCTCTGTGAGGGGACAGAGTGGGCATTTTACGTCCACTACACAGAGCTGAGGTTCAGGCTTTGGGACCACACAGGCAGCAAACCGCAGGGTTTGAATCATGGCATCTAGCTTCTACATCCCTATCACTACGCTGACTCTGGGAGGAGAGCTTCAGTTATGTAGATAGTTTCTTTTTATCCTGCTAAATAGCTTGAAAGTTAGTTTTGGATTGTAAAATCATTGTTTGTACCTAGTTTCAAATCCTGCCATTACCACTTATCAGTGGGCAAATAACGTAATCACTTTAAACATCAGTCTGCTCAGCTGGAAAAAGGGAGAAATAATATCAACCTCTTAGGGGCTTTATAAAAATTAAACAGAATAATTCGTGTAAAGCGTAGCACACCTAACAAGCAATCAATAGAATGTAGCTTTAATTATTGATAATGAAATGAATATATGCCTATTGCAGAAAATGTATCCAAGTATAAAGATGAAAATAAAAATCATCCATAAATCCACCACCCTGATATAAATACTGAAACACTATAGCATATTTTCTGTTCTACGTAAAGCTATAACATTCTTTGTTATGAAAATGTTCCAACATATACAAAAGTTAAAAGAAAAATACAATGTGTACCCATATACCCTCCACCTAGAACCAATAATTATACTTTGCCTTATTTGCTTTATCTATCTTCATGTATTTTCATATATATAAGCACGTTTGTATATTTTGCTGAAATATTTGAAAGTAAGCTGCATTCATCATGACATTTCAATCCTATTTCAATATGCATCTCCTAAAAATAAGGACATTTTCCCACATAAGAATTAACGCACCTAAGAATGTTAATAATATTCCCTAATATCATCTATTAACTAGATCATATTTAAATTTTCTTAATTGTCCCCAAAATGATTTTTTGCATTGTTTTTCAAACCACTTCATGCATTGTTTTTGGTTATGTCTCTCTTAATCTAGAACAATCTTTTCTGCAATTTTCAATGGCTTTAGGCACACCTTTTTTTTTAAAACAAATCTATTTTATTGATACATATCAATAAACCATACAGTCCATCCAAAGTGTACAATCAATGGTATTTGTGATAATCACATAGTTGTGCGTTCATCACTTCAATCATTATTAGAGCATTTTCATTATTTCAGTAATAATAATAATTTTTTAAAAAACAGCCAAACAAACAAGAAAATTCCTCACCCTTCATTCTGCCTATACTTCCCCCACTGTACATAGCTGCTGTTTCTGGCTATTCTATCCAAAGTGTATAATCAATGGCTTTTAATATAATCACAATGTTGTACATTCATCATCTCAAAAATTTTAGAACCATTTCATTTTTCTAAAAGAAAGACTCTACACGCCTTAACATTCTTTCCTCAGACCTATACAGCCACTAATCTCCTTTCATCTTTATAAATTGATTTATATCTACATTTTATAAAAATGGAATCACACAATATGTAGTACTCTGTGTCTGGTCTCCTTCACTTAGCATAATATTTGTCTGTTTGTTTTTGTCTGATATTAACATTTTGTACTAGTAACTTACATCTGTTCAGCTTCAAAGAAAAATGGTCTTATATATGCAATTCTACCCATATTCATATTTCACATAATATATTTATATTTCACATGATATATTTAGTTCATAATAAGGCAATCATACAGTATTTGTCCTTTTGTGCCAGGCTTGCTTCACTCAACATAATGTCCTCCAGGTTCATCCATGTTGTCATAAGTTTCACGACTTCATTTCTTCTTACTGCTGCATAATATTCCATTGTGTATATACTCCACAATTTGTTTATCCATTCATCAGTTGATAGACACCTGGGTTGTTTCCAACTTTTGGCAATTATGAAGAATGCTGTTATGAACATCAGTGTGCAGATGTCTATTCATGTCACTAAACACACCTTTTAATGATGCAAACATCTTGGTGTTAGCATGGTCACAGCCAATCCCTTGCCTTTAGATATATCAGTCTTTTTCTATTTTTTAATTCCTATTATAAATCATGCTAAGATGAATATCTTAGTGCATTAACTTTTTTCACATTTTCTGGTTATTTATTAATATTTCTGTGTCCCACATGTTAGGAAAATATTAAGACCCTCCTTACATATTAGACTGCTTTCCAGAAAGGGTATATGCACTACTATTCCCAAATGTATTTGAGAGTGATGGGAGAGCTGGGGTTCTCAGGCCCTCCTCATCCTCCACACCCTGATTTGAGTGTCATATTCTCTACAGGTCCCTCCCTGGTCACCTAGACTGGATGAGCTCCCCTTACATGCTTCCACAGAATGGCCTTCCTTGTAGTTACTTAATTATCTGGCCTCCCCCACAGATTGAACATGTCTCTAGGTGAAAAGGTCACAATTTTTCTCCAAAACTGGGAGCTCAGTGAAACTGATTGATTGCTTCGTGTATTGTTGTCGATTTTTATAAAAATTTTAACAAACATTTCTGGAATTTTTAATTTTTGCCAACACAACACACAATTACTTTAAAACTGATGAAAATATAACCACAAGGGAGCTTTTTGAAGACTCTTATTTTAAAATCCCAAATAACCACTAAGAGGTGAGTGGTTAAGTAAGTTGTGGCAAATCTATATGATATTACAGCCTGTAGACATTACAATAGTACTCATAAAGAGTTTGCAGTAACATAGGGAAATGCTTCTAAGATGGTGTGTGTGGGGAAAACGTTAAAAAGTCAGAAAGCCAAATGTAGCATAAAAAGACTAGTATAATATAAATGCTGGGATTGTGGGTGATTAAAATTGCTCTACTTAAATGTTTTCTTTCTTTCTAATCAAAGCACAGCAATGAAAGACAGAGCTTTGGAAAAACATTATTTAAGAATCCATGACCCCATGTTTCCCAAACTGTAAAACAGGAAAGGCTTTTTAAACTCACACTAATTTCTAAACTTTTATTCTGCTTTTGGGAGTATGAATTTAAAGTTAATGTTAGTTCACTATATAAAGAATCTGGCCAAAAATAAACCAACCAAACAATAAACAAATAAGTAAATAAAACTTTCTGAGTTCTCCATTTCCTTCTGAAGATATTCAGGCACATTCTATTTCAACAGCATTTATAACTATCGCCCGCCCCCCCCCTTTTTTTTTATTATTTAGAAACTTGCAGGCCCCTTGACAAAACTTATCACACCTCTATTTAATTTGATGAAATGTGCCTCAATAGCCAAGTACTTAACAAATGCCAGGTCATTTCACCATCTTCATCTTGAGCAGTTATTAAAGAGCATTTACTAAGCAGTTTCTTGGCCCCACATTACACTTAGTAATACATAAAGCAGCTTGTTCTGTAGACCTGGTCCCTGAGCTATAGAACCTTACAGGCTAATGACCTGTGATCAAAAGACTCATCTTTCCTTGAACCACATGACAAACCTCCTGGACCCAAAGCCAGAAGAATTTATGGTTTTCCAGGGAAAGATGATATCTGCCTTGACAGTTTTGCATAGCTTATTCTGAAACCAGCCAGAGAGCTGAAGTTTCATCTTCACTTGCTTTTCCTGGGATCAAGCCCTTTGAAGGAAGGAGATCACTGGGAATCTATCCGTAGGCCTGGAGGTGTTAGAAGCAGAAACCAGACATAAAAAGACCACGCTCTTTAGACCTCTGAGTAAATTCCTTGCCATCACTGCCCTGATCTACCAGCCTCATGCTGCCCGTCCTCTCTAGCATTAGCCCAAGTCTGACTTTCCAGCCGTTTGTGTCTGGGAGATAGCAAAAGGGATGGGAGGGCAAGAAGTGTGGAAAGAGCCAGAGACTCACACGCTTCATTATGCTCTGGGCTGGTTTTTGAAATGTTCTAACACTGCTCCTGCCTGGAAGCCGAGCCGCGACCATTTCAAAATTAACTTTTCACATTCCATTCTTCCCCTAATCCTGCCAGGTACTATCTTTGCTTTTTCTCATAGTTCCAGCATCAACACTCCTTTTGAACAAAACTTTGACAAGCAATAAATAGTCCTAGTGCCAATGTATCAAAGCCAGTTTCTACTGTCAAATTGAAACAAAGAAAGGAAACTTTATAAAAATTGGCGTTGTGCAGAGGTACAATGTGGGTTGAGAACCAGAACTGATGCTTAATGTATGTAGCATTATTAATAAGGTTAATTGTAAAAGTGTGGAAACGAATAGAGTTGAAAGTAACATTATGTGGGTATAATACTGCTGACTTATAAATGTGACTGTGGCTGAAAGGGGGTAGTCTGTGGACATAAATGTCAATTGAAAGGAAGCTAGAGAATAATCTAGGGAATGTATAGCATAGTAATTTCAGTGGTGGATGAAGATTATAGTTAATAGTATTAATATAAGAATGTTCTTTTACAAAGTGCTAAGAATATGGTGATACATGGGAAAATTACAACTAATGTAACTTATGGACAATAGTTAATAGTAATATTGTAATATTTTGCAGCAATGGCAAGAAGATATTATTTCAATACTAAGGGACAACAATAGGGGGGTTTAAGGGGGTATGGGATTTTTCCTTCTGGAGTAATGAAAACATTCTAAAATTGACTGAGGTGATAGCACAACTCTGTGATGAAAATGAGAACACTTTGTACACTTTGGATTGTAAAAGCATGGGACTGTATAACACAGGGAATCCAGTGGTGGAAGATGGACTGTGGTTAATGGAACAAATATGAGAACATTTTCTCATGAATGAAAACAATGCATAATACTAATATAGGGTGTTAATAATTGGGTGAGTTGGGTGGAAAATACACCAAATATAAGATATGGGCTATAGTTAGTAATAATATTTTGATGCTTGTTCTTTCATAGTACGTAACAAATGTTTCGCAACAATGCCAGGTGTTGGTGGTGGGGAGATGTATGGGAGCCTTGTATGATGATATGCATGTTTGTTTTGTAAATTCACAAATTTTACTATACACTTACTGTTTATATATATTCATGTATGAATGATATACTTCAATAAAATTTTATTTTAAAAATCGGTGTTATGGAATGGAAGCAGACACAATAAATAATAGCCAATGTGCATATTTAATTATCTAAAGTCTTAGCATCTCAAACGATTTCTTGTGTAGGTTTTTGGAAATGAGATGACATGACTTTCATTTTGCAGGTGGCCCTCAAGGGGAGGGACCCTCTGAAGCAGACATAACCAAATAAGGCAGACAGGTTGCCATATGGCAAAAGAGGAAGAAGCATCTTGCCATGCACCCAAAATACCTTTTCACAGTGGGGACATGACTTATAAGCTACATATGAATATGATGCAACCATGCAGGGCCACCAGGGCCATTGGTTGGAGCTCCTCCACCAGGGAACATGTGGTGTGTTAGAAGAACCAAAGAGGTTTGGTGTGGCTGGAATGTAGGGGGCAAGTGAGGTGAGGTGGTAAAGGCTGTTGTATAAAGACAAGGAAAAAAAGAGGTAAATGGGGCAGGTCTATGAAGGGCATCGTAGGTCCTGTTGAAGAGTTGAAAGTCATTTAATTGTTTAATCAGGGTTGTTGCATGATCAGATTCATACTTCAAAATTTTTTTCTCTTGCTGAAGTGTGGCGAATGGATTAGAGGGGGCAAAAGTAGAAGCAGAAAGACCAGTTGCAATATTCTAGAAAAAAATTCCAGTGGCCTACACTGGGGTAGTGGCAATGGAGGTTGAGAGACATATACGGATTTGGGAGCTATTTAGGAGGTAGAATTGATGGGACTTGATGATTGATTAAGGGGTGGGTTGGAGGGGCAGTGAAGGAAAGAGAAGAGCCTAGAATGACTGCAGATTATGGCTGAGGAATCTGAGTGGATAAGAGCACCAAGTCGAACCCAGAAGGAGAAGCACAGTTGGGACAATAATAATTGATTCAGGTTGGTTGAGTTCAAAATATCTTTGAAAATCTCAATGAAGATCTTTCCTAGGCAGTTGGGTATATGGCTCTGAAGATCTGAGTTCTGTTTATAGAGTTGGAAGACGTCAGCATATAGGTAGTAAATGAAGCCGTAGATAAGATGGGGGTTAGAGAACTGGGGTGTTCAATAAGAAGAGACAGAGGGCACGTGCTTGATTAATACTCTCTTCATTCTTGGCACCTTAGTGTAACTTAATTTAACAATCTAGCAAGTTCTGGGGGAAGGCAGCATATCACACGGGGTTTAAGGCGGGGGAGAAGCAGATGTGGCTCAAGCAGTTGGGTGCCGGCCTACCACATTGGAGGTCCCAGGTTCAGTTCCCAGTGCCTCCTAAAGAAGATGAGCAAGACAGCAAGCTGATGAGATGGGCTGGTGGGGCGAGTTGATGCAATGAGATGACACAACGAGCTGACACAAAGAGGAAACTCAATGAGAGACACAACAAGCAGGAAGCAGAGGTGGCTCAAGCAATTGGGTGCCTCTCTCCCACATGGGAGGTCCCAGGTTGGGTTCCCAGTGAAGATGAGCAGACACAGAGAGCATACAATGGACAGACACAGACACAGTGAGCCTACAGCGAGCCCAAACAACGGGGGGAGGTGTGGGGGGGGCGG
>JAQZBX010011385.1:0-42800 GCA_029593785.1 Cabassous unicinctus
CGGGGATTGAACCCAGGACCTCCCATGTGGGAAGCAGGCGCCCAACTGCTTGAGCCACATTGGCTCCCCTGTGTTTTCTTTTGATGAGATGCTTCAAACAGTTTCCAAAGGTATAGATGAGACCATTTAAAGAAACCTGTTTGTATATGTGTATGTATATATGCACATATCCTCCTGCTCAAATCAATATGCACACGTGCAGATTCTTTTTCATGTTGAGTCTGTGGGGTGTGAAGAGGGAGAAAACAGCTTTATAACAAATTAAAACATTCTACCATAAAAAAAAAATCCTAGTGGTAGGAATCAACCTGGCTAAGAAAGTGTGTTTGCAGACAAACAACGGGTTTGTGACATTCCTTGAAAGCTCTGGAGAAATCCTATTGAGGTAAAGGGTGGTGAAGACCAAAGGAAAGTGGGGGTGCCCTGGGAGAATGGAGGCAGATACCATGGACACAGCTTGCCTTGCATTCACTGTAGCTGAACTGGCAAAGGTTTCCAGAGAGCCTTTAATAAGTGACCATATCCTCTGATACCCCTAATCAGCCTTCTCAAGTTCACGCTTGTTGAGACTGACCATTGCCCTGCATGCCCACTGGTCAGTTTAAACAAAAAGGGTGCAAACATGATCTATTGTTCCAGACCATCTGCACATTTTCTGTCTTTCTCATCCCTCAGGGAAATCTGTTCTTTTTCCTTTTTGCCTTTGTTCCTTTCATAACCTATTAACTGTCTCCCTCTCATGAGTGAACTCTTTTGCCTGCAGATAATTAAATATCTGAATTATTCTTTGAACATTTTCCTTTCTCTTCCCTTCCAAGAATATAAATGTGTCTTATCCAACCTCTGAGTGCAAAGGGGCCCATGACAATGAGGGCTGGGGGACTGGTTTATTTCACAGACCGAAGGAGAAGAAGTTATATAAGTAAGCAATGACACCAGAAGGCCTGGATCTGACACCCACATCACCCACTGTGAGCTTGTCTGTGGCCACTTACCACTCTGTACAGTGCGGATTTTAATTGTATGGACAAAACGCAGTAATGAAGGGAAGGGTGATGCGCAGTGCTGGGGCTCGCCCTCCCAGGTCCTTTCAGGCGGCAGACCCTAGCTGGGTCCTGGTTTTAGACCTGGCTGAGACCTGGCTACATTTAAATTCTCTTTTTACCACCAAAATCCCACTCCTACCTTATAGTCATGTCATAATTTTTCTTTTTCATGGGGTCAATGCATCCATTTAGAAGATATGAACCAACTATTATTATCAATTATTTATTTGAGGAAACTGAGGCCCAAAAGTGTTCAATGCCTTGCCCAAGATATGAAAATTGCTCAGTTTTGTTTTTTTTTTTCAGTCTTAGGAGGAAACTAAGAGACAGTATACTTGCTTCGTATGTATTTCCTCACACGTGAAAAGTTCCTCTTAAGTAACATGGTAGGTGAGGAGTTTTTTTTTTAAGTTTTTTGTATTTCTGTGAGGAGCTTTTAAAGGGGGTCCTGTGATCTGATTCCTGGGGTAACAAGATGCATTGCTCTTCTGCTTCTCCTCTCTGTGCCCCCAGCCCAGCCCCCAGCACCCTCCTGAAGCCTCTCATCCACTGCACGAATGCTGAAATGAGCATCTACCCTGCCATTTGGAATAAGCCCAAGCCGAGTCCACAGGACCACTTAGAACATGTCACTGTCTGTCTTGGCAGGAGCATCGTCTTTGGCAGGGGAGCACGGTGAGGCCCTGCCAGGTGTATATTCCCCACCAACTTATTACTTCATTTTTAAAATGACTGAGGTTGCAAGTCTAATGCCAAGTTTTGAAAACAAGGCATCCCCACCATAGTTCTACTCTCACTTGCCAGCAAATGAATTATTGTGGAGCCGTTTCCCTCCCCCTACCCAGCTGGGCCCAGGAAGCACCTAAAGCCAGGCACGAGAAAGCTGAGTGAGGGTGCCTCTGAATTTCAAAGCTGTGAGTCTTCAGCTTCTCCAGGTTTAGGTGTTAACCTCCTGTCATGGCACAGGCTCTTCCACTCTCCACTGCACCCTGCGTAACCGCTGTCCTGTCCCACTCTGGTCTGGGCATCTGGCTCATCAGATGACACCCCCACCACCACCTTTTACAGAAGAAGCAGGGCTCGTGAATCCCAGCTGCTTAGGGAATCTGCATGACTGTCTTGTGTTGGAAGAACTGGAAATGGCGTCTTTTATCAGGGTCCCCTTGTGACCTCTCCACGGCACACCTCAAAGTTTGCTTGTATGGCGCAGATTACAGCCAAGAAAACACTTGCAAGTGTAGACCAAACACAGCGTCCTGCAGTACTTCTGAGTCACTTGCACAGCTGTTTTTGGCAGGCCACCATAAATGCCTTTTACCCTTAAGCAAGTAGGAATTGGGTCCAGCAATCAAAGTAGCCAGGAAATGAAGAAACAGGATTAGGGAAATCTGCATAATACAAGGCTGCAATGCGAGCCCCCAGGTAAAACCACTCAGGTCCTTTCCCTAAATATTTTTCCTTTGGCTTCTCTTTCTATACTGTCCTTGCTTGGCTTTAACTCTGGTGTTCTATTTGTTCACATGGTACTTTGGGAACATAAAGTACTTGGTCATAGAAGGGCCTAGAAAGGTAAAGTCAAATTCATGACCAGGATTAGGGAAAGAAAGGAAAGTATTTGCTTTCCCCAGTGATCTCAGAACAAAAAGGTTCTGAGAAGGCAGGGCTGGAAGGAACCTGAAGGTCACTGAGTTCACCCCCTAGATTCTCCAAAACACACTCTGAGTAGACTTCACAACACCCCTCCCTAAAAGAACTCTACCAGCCACTCCTTTTATTTATCTCCTTCATGTGAGCCTGGTGGGAAATTTATCCCAAGAACTAAAGGAGGAAGAAACCCTGTCTTCCTCCTCTCCAGTGCCTAGAAGAGTGTCTGAAACTTCTTTAGTACACTTGAGGTTTTCAAAGCACTTTGTTAACCAGCGGGCATCATTTGAGATGCACAAAAAATGACCCTGTGATGTGCTCTTGGAAGAGGTTTTATCCCTCCTTTGCCCATGGGAAGGTGAAGAGGTCAGAGGCTTGGTCAAGGTCACAAAGCTGGTCAACAGCAGGAAGAGAATCAGGTGTGGGATTAAGTTGACACACATTCAAGAAAAGTAGAGAAGAAATCAAACCTTTACAAAGCCCTAAGTGCCACCCCCTTAACCAGCCACCTACCTGGCGAGCCCCACAGAGTGGCCACCTCTTTGGCAGGAGGATTTCTGGGTGGAATAACCTGATCTGCGCCCTGGACGCTGGGCCTCCAGACAGAGTTGTTTAGGAGATAAAGGATTTATATTGGCCTGGGTTGAAAGCTGGGTTGAAGGAAAGGGAGGAAGGAACTAGTTTCTTGCTGGGGAATGGAATGTGAAACATTAGCTGACTGCCAACAGAATGCAGTTATATTTTGGCTGCTCCCCCCACCTTGAAATTTCAGGGTAATGACAAGCTATAATCTAGACGACACACGACAATACAGGGCACTTTGTTCTGACCAAAGAAAGCAGGGCAAAGGAGGTGCTTTCCCTTGTGGGGAGAAGGACTCTGACAGGCCTGGGGGGACTGGTCAACCACAGGCTCACTCAGAACCTGTGGGAAAGCTACTTTCTCAGGGAAACCCAAGAGGGCAAAGGCACTGAAAAATCCATGCCTTAAAACCATCCTTAAACATTTCCCTTCATGCCAAATACATACGGGGCATGAGATTGTTTAGCTTCAAAGAGAAGTTGGAACTGTCCACGTGAAATGACGGCAATGAAAACAGGTTCTTCACGGACACTGAGAACTTCTTGAGGCTTTAGAGAAAATCTGCACCTGATGCCATCATCCCTGCCGGGGTGTGGTACCAGGTAGCTCCTCCCAGTCAGTTCCTGTCGCTGTCCCCAACAGCACTGCACTGCTCTTAGGGAAACTAAGAAATGATCACCTTAAGGCTAATGCTTTAATTGTAACAATAATGGATAACCAAAGAACTTAAAACATGATAAGCTGTCCTTTGAACACCAAGTAAGACTGTTTTTATAAAGTAGCCAATGAACAAAATGTAAAGTTGCCTTAAATTGCTCTCCCCGTGGTGTTTTGAGCTCAGGCTTGTAGATGGCACCAACAACAGCAGTCCAGGTGTGGCTTTCCTCCTCGTGTGACTTTTTTTAGGGGCACTTCACTCTTTCCTTTCATATGTGAGAGTCTAACAAGATCCTCTATATACAGCTTAATGGTAATAATGTATATATTTGTGCAGCACTTTAGGTTTTCAAAACACTTTGTTAACCACCAGGCATAATTTGAGGTGTGCAAAAAATGACCCTGGTGATGTGCTCTTGAAAGATGTTTTATCCCTCCTTTACACATGGGAAGGTGAGAAGGTCAGAGGCTTGGTCAAGGTTACAAAGTTGGTCAACAGCAGGAAGAGAGAGAATCAGGTGTGTGACATGGCTTCCCTAAGGTGGTTATTGGTAGGGATAGGAGGAGCAATAAGAAATTGGAAATTCCAGGGGAAGCTGGAGCACAAGATTTATCCTCTGAACATCAGCTCAGGAAGCAAAAACTCTATCTCCATCTCCCAAGATTGCCCACCAACCAAAAAAAGACAGAAATGATTCCAATGCCACAAAATATCTCATATAGGAAAAAAGTCAATCAGGATTGTTTTAGTCTCTCTTTTGACTGAAACCCAGATTATTATTGGGTTCATACCCTATGGACAACATTTCTCAAGGTGCTTCTTGAGAATAGGAGTCAGAGATATGGGCAGAGAGTGGATAAATACAAGGAAAATAATGACTTTCATCTGATTTCTGAGGCCTAGACTTTTAGGATTGTTTCTTTACTCATTTGACAAACCTTTATTGAGCACTGACTGTGTCAAGCACTATGCTAAGCTCAGCAGACACCCCAGTGTATACCATACAGTCCCTGTCCTCAGGGATTCAATATTAGTGTAAGGGAGGTAGTCAGACTGATAAACAGGAAATCATGATATAAATGCAATGAGAACTCTAATTCCCTCATTCTCAGAAGCAGAAACCATGCTCAGAAGGTGAAGGGATTTGCCCAAGAACACACAGCTGCTTAGTGATACAGGATCAAGAACAAGATCAAGATGTCCCAATTCCCACTATTATTTAATACTGTACTAGCAGTGCTAGCCAATGCAATTAGACAAGAGAAATAAAAGGTGTAGCAACTGAAAAAAAAGTGTAATTATTATTTACAGAATGTATGGTTTTCTGCCTAGCAGTCTCAAAAGAACCAACTGAAAACTATTACAAACAATAACTCAATAGGGGAGCTTAATCAAAATTAATATGCAGAAATTAATAATCTACATATACACAAACAGCAAGTTAGAAGATAAAATAAATGACCCAAAATACCCAGAAATAAACTTAACAAGTGAAGTGCAAGACCTATATGAAAAAAAAAAAATTAAATGCTCTGGAAAGGAATACTCTGGAGTTTGAGAGGAAGATTCTATGTCATTAAGATGTATTAATCAACAAATGCACTGCAAACCCAATTACAAACATCAAAAGGATATTTTTAGGCTGATTCTAGAGTTCAGATAAAAAATAAGAAAGAGAGCCAAGAAAATGCTGAAAAAATATTAATGAGGGGAACTGTCCTGCCATATATTTAAACAGATTATAAAGGTACAGTAATAAAAACATATTGGTAATGGCACATGAAGAGACAGACAGCTCATTAAAACCATATAGAAAATCCAAGGAATAACCACTGATATTTAGTATATGATAAAGATGCCATTTTAAATCACTGGGGATAAGATCGATTATTAAACAAATGGTGTTGGAAGTAGAATGTTGTCTGGATAAAAAAGAATAAATTTAGATTTCTATTATTCATTGCATCAAAAGAAATCCCACATGGATCTCATGAGCCTTATGCAGGCCATGGAGTTTCACCCCTGGGGAAGCTAAGGCCCAAGGAGGGGGACGGCTTGCTGCGGGTCAACAGGGATGGATGGGGCAGAGCCGAGACCTTCTTATCATTCCTGATCCTACAAGGCCGTTCTGGCTCCTCTGAGTTAACAGGAGCCTTTGCCACAAATGTCAGGAAAAAAGGCTGTGCTCTGTGTCTCCTTCTATTGTGAGGTTGGTCACTGGCCCAAGTAGAAGCCTGAGCTAAAAAGCAATGCACCTTCCCGTTACCATGCTTAAGTCAACCATCTCATCTGGTCATCGCTCCCGAGAGAGGGCTGGGGCTGGGGTCTGTGAACTGTGCTTGGCTCAGGGGGGACGTGGAGAGGAGGGCGGAGCTACCCAGGCTCCTGCAGCTGGTACCTGCAGGACAGCTAACATGGCCAAGCACCCCTGTGAGCTCAGGCATGTCATGTAAGCAGCCTGTAGGTCGGTCGCCCTATCCTGGAAACTAGTAACTAAAACCATGGGCTCTGAAGCCAAACCCCAAGAAGTAACTCCTACCTCTTCCTGCAAATGGCTGTTCCCCTCTATATTTCAGTTTTCCTCATTTGTGAAAGAGATTTGAGAAAAAAATTTGCTACCTTTAGTACAAATGGCTAATTTCCAATAATGTATCAAGAGCTCCTACAAATGAAGAAAGGGGCAAAGGATATGAACAAAAACTTCACAGAAAAAGACATACAATGGTTCTTAACCTATAACACTCAGCCTCACTCATCAGTAAGAAAAATATAAACTAAAACTATAAGGCATCATTCTTCACCTAGTACACTGGAAGAGAGCGATATGTTAAAAAATACATGAAGTTGGCAAAGGTATGGGGAAATGGTGCCTCCCCTCATCCACTGCTGGCGGGCTTTCATTAGGCAGCCTTTGTGGGAAATAATGTGGTAGCATCTGGATCAAAATGAACAAATGAACACAGATTTGACTCTGCAATTCCCTATCTAGGAATTTGTCCTACAGATACATTTACACACGTGAGAGATGACAAATGTGCAAGGATCTTACTCCCCTAGTTTTGTTTGTAATAATAAAAAAAAAATTGGAAACTATCTAGAAGTCCATTAATATACATTGGTTAAACAAATTATGTTATCTATCGACTGCAAATGCTGACATTAAAATGAATGAGCAGCTCTCTATGTACTGATATGGAAAGGTGCCCACAATATATAGTGACAAAAGTGAGGGGCAGATCATGTGTATAGCAAACTACTGTTTGTGTTTAAAAAATAAATAAATAAATAAATAAATAAAGATGACATGTATTTATGGGTCTAAGCATAAAATCTTCTTAGAACAATACACAAGAAACTGCTAACGGTGGTGGCCTCTGGGAAAGGGAATTTACCTGGATGATTAGATATCAAGGACAGGGGAGATGTGCTTTTTACTTTACACCCTTGTAAAACCTCTAAATGTTGTACAATGTGCATTTATTGCCTATTCAAAACCAAAAGTTACCGTTTCAAAAAGAAAGTATAGTGAAAAGGAAGCAGATCTAAGGAAAATACTATGAGATACTTAAGAGAATGGAAATATCCAAGACTCTCCCCACAAACCACAACAAGGCCTAAAGTTCACAAAATCATAGTGCTTAGAGGAAGACAGAAAGAAGACGAACTTACTTTTAACGCATGTAACAAAACCGGGATTTTTGGTGTACGGAGACCCATATTTATTAATGCACTCTGCAAGACAGAAATGGACAGTGTTATTTATCAGTTGTCAGCAGATGGAACAGATTTTAGAACTAGTACCATAGTCTCTTCAACAGCTCTGGATAAACAGATTATTCACACTTAACATGGAGTGCAATCGTCCTCCGGCTCTAACACAGCTCAGTTTCTGTTAACACAGAACGCTTTCACACTGACAAACAGGAAAATGCTCCAACCAAACAGCAGCACTGTATACTCAAAGCTCTCGGGAGTTAAAGCACATATTTGCACCTTCGCAAGCGGATTCCTCCTCTCATTGTACAAATAATCACTGATAAGATTTGGTAAATTTTCTAACTGTAGTCAGAGTGTTACACTTGAATTTCAAGTGTTCCCGTTAGAAAATGGTGTCCTTAATTTGGAAGTCAATCTTTGGAGAAAATTCCCTCCAAACTACCTGACATGCTAGACACAGCTCTACAATGGCTGTCCCACCAGGGAGCCCGGGGGCAGGGAAGCTTGTTTATTTTTTTAACAGGTGCATGCAAGGATGATCTGAAATTTACAATTGTATAGAACGATCCTTCAGTAGGTTACTCATCCAAGCACAGGAGAACATCAGCTGTGGGCAAGACATGGTATCTTGAGAATAGGCTCATCTGGAAAACAAATCATCCTTTGCTGTCAAAAAACATTCCCAGCATATCCAAAGGAACCAGGCCTAGTGGAGAGGAGAAGCAACGAACCTTATTCCCCTACACACAGCAGATTTCTCTCTGGGACCTGGCAGACTTCACTTCTTAGGGCCAATCACTGATCTAGATTGCTTGTTGCCAGAGTCTGGACCCAGAGAAGGTACCTCTGAGAGGATACAAGGTCCTCTCAGATATAAGGTCAACAGAAAATTTACCAAAATGCACTTTATAAAATTAAAAAGAAAATCTCAGAAACACATTTCTCTCACTATAAGTGATACACATCCAAATAAATGTAAAATTGTATTAATTAAACTAGCAGTTCCCAAAGGGTAGTCCAGGCCCTTTTTTTCAGGGAATCAGCAAGGTCAAGACTATTTTCAGGGTAATACTAAGACATGATTAGCCTTTGCCACTCTCATTGTCTCCCAAATATAACGTGGAGTTTTCCAGAGGCTCCATGACATGTGATCACACCACTGCCCTGACAGCTTTTTCTGTGTGTGTGCATTCTTGTTTTTCAAATTAAAAACAGTTTTTAATATTTTCATGTAATATGATAAACATCAATAAACAATAAACCCATATAAACAAAAGCTCCTTGGGTTCCTCAATGATTTCAAAAGTGCCGAGTCCTCAGACCAAAAAGTTTGAGAACCATTGAACTAAATTAATCATATTTCTAAACAGAGAGCCAAAGTCTGGAATCAGAGCAGAGAATGGGTTTACACAACAGGCAGCAGTTTGAGGTTCAATTAAGAAGAATCATTATGGTATCAACAAACAACCAAGCTTTTTTGACCAAAGTGCTCTGGATAATTCCACACTCACTGTGTGATTAAGGAATCTTCCTCCCAGGAATAAATTGGTAATGGGACTTTGACCAATTGGTTCTCCAACACGAAATACATATCCCCAACTGTGTCCTTCTGTCAACTAAAGAAAGTAGTGATTTCAACTTACCTAAATATCTTGGATAAAAATAGTCCTGTGGGAAAAGGAAAAAGAAAGGGCAACAGTTTACTGGCACAGATACGAAGCTTCTTCAAGAACATAATCAGCAGCTAGTCAACGAACCCTCAGCTTTCTTCCTGAGTCCAGAGAAACAAAGACATGGTGGAGGCGAGGTGTTTGAGGAAGACGGGAGAATCTCTGCACAGCCTGCGCGGTACCCACACAGATGCCACTTTGCACCATGCAGACTGAGGCGTGAGGAGAGGAAGTGCGAGGGGGAAACCAGCTGAGGCTGCTGACTCAGCCTCTGCAGAATTATTTTTTGCAAAGCTGTCAATGTAATTGTGAGACCAGACTTTCCAAAATAAGCAAAGACAATGTCATTTATAGCAATTTAGAAAGTGCTGGTGAAAAAGTGTCTTGAGGGAAAGACGTGCCTGAGAAGGATGAGACTATGGTCCAAAGAAAAACAAAGACTCCGCCACTCACTGACTGACGGGCCCTCTCAGAAACGGGGGCCCGTGTGGGCCTGGACCACTACGGGCATGCGGATACTGTTTGGCATTTATTGCATCTGTAAAACAAACTGGTGCTGGATGGGGTATGGGGGATATAAACGAGGGGTCTTTTATACAAGAATGCAAGTTTCAGGTCTACATTTACATCAACAGCCACAATCAGGTCTTCCTGCTGGAGCTGGCAGTAGGTGTTAGCTGGAAATGGTCTCAAAATCTTTTTGCCAGTCCACAGATTCTACAGCCCTACCCTGATTAAAGGAGCCTTGACCTTGACGACACGTTTCAACCTCCAGCTTAGGGTCAATCACTTAAGCAGGTCGACCCTAAATACCTTCCCTATCTGAAGCTAAGACACTACAGTAACAGGAGAAATAATATCGGCAGTAACTATACATTGAGGGTCACTGTGCCAGGTGTGCATTTAGTGCTTTTACACTGTTTTATTTAATCCTCACAAACACCCTCCAGGAAGTAGTTTTTTAACTTCATTTTTACAGATGAGGAAACGGAGGCTTAACATGGTTGTGGAACTTGTCAAGGTCATGGAGCACTGTCATCTGAAACAGCACTAACCTAAGTCAGGTGCTGGTCCTCTTGCCAAGAGGAATGCATTAGAGGTCGCTTACATTTCTGGACCTTGCAGGAGTTTCTCTCCCAGCCCTATACCTTCACCACCATCCTTCAAAATGTTTGCCAGCTTTATACATTTGCTGTGGTTGTTTATTTGAGTCAATTTTTCTATTTGTTCATTTTCTGCATTGGAACTATTCTTCGATGACATCCTTGGCCTGAGATTCTTTGCCATAGTCCTAAATAACCACACAGTTGCAACCAACCACTTTATGGGGTTTTTCCTCTGTGCAGATTTTACAGATGCCTACGCATTCCCTGTGGGCAGGGGTTCTTAACCTTTTTTGTTCCACGGACCCCTTTTGCCAGTCAGGTGAAATGAGTACTACTGTAATTTATTTATTGCATACATTCATAAGTGAAGGAAATGCTAGATTTCAGCCAGAGAAAATAAAGATAAGTTGATTTTTTTCCATTCAAGCTCACAGACTCCCTGAAATCTTTCCACGGACCCCTTCCGTGGACCCCTGGTTAAGAACCCCTGCCCTAGTGTCTTGTTATCAACCGTAGTTGGGATGATTTGGTGTTCAGCACCTAAGCCCTCCGTCAGCTTGACATACACAGGTTCATCACATCTGGATGCCAGCACACAAAGATGGGCCCGGCGCTCCTCTGACCTCTGTGGACGAGGGCAGTCTGCAGCACCTCTCGGGGAGCAGTGTCTACGCCATTCCACCTCCAGCAGCCAAGCCTTCCTCGGCCATGGCAGTGGGTCATGGGTAGGGCCACATCTTGGATACATCTGAGCCTTGGCAGCGGCAGAGAAAGGGCTCTAAATCTGTTTTGTTTTTTTCTAAATTGTTTTGACACCTTTATTTGTCACCTTCACTTCTCTGCCTGGTCAGAGCCCTCCCTTTCTGCATCCCGTTTCAAGAGCCTGGGTGAGCAGGTGACGCATGAAAAGCAACCGAGAGATGTTGGGGAGACGAAGGTGGAGTTGGGGAACGTTTGCTAAGGTGCTTTTAGATGTGTTTTTAGAAAGTTATGTTCTAGTAAAGGTGAGGCTTAAAAAAAAAAACAAACAAAACTCACCCCTCCCTTAACAGAAAGGTAACAGTCAGAAGCAAGTTTGGGGTTTAAGTTTGGGTGATTATTTTGAAGGCAACATCCAATGCAAATGTGACAATGAAAAGGCCAGGTTCCAGAAGTCAGAGACTAGAAAGCCAAGGGGGGGGTTATTCCCTTCTGGCTGGCACAGCCACTCTTTAGAGTTCCCCTGACAGGATTAGCAAACTCTGAGGACATGAAAGGACAGAAAAGCCGAATGAACTTCTGGTAAAACTTCTTAGAGTAGAGGACAAATGCTTATCATAACCTCTTTTACTGAGTGCAAGCAGGGAGTTACATCTTTCTAGGCTTAGAGAGAGGGAACAGATCCAGAGGCTTGGTCACATGAAAAAACACAAAGGCAGGGGCTTTGGGTTCTAAAACAAAGTATTTAGGATGGATGCAAAGTGTTCCACTCAAGTCTAGGAAACCACCGATTAAGAATTAGTGAGTAAAGTACCTAATTAAATGTAAATGTTTGCACTCCCACAACTTTCTGGAATGGTGTATTATATTTTTCAAGACCATGAGTAGTGACATTAGTTAATAGTTATATATAGCATTTTAATATTATGTTGCAAAAAAGCATTATTAATAGAAAATCCATGCTCATCTCCCCTCAGTTAAACATACCTATAGGAATGTGGTTTTTGAAACTAAAAGGCCATAATCTAGTGACAGTTTATCTTCATTTGTATGCTTCATTTATTTGGGGTGGGGAGTGGGGGCAGAAAGCACATGCTAATTTGCTTGGTAACCTAAAGGGGAGATGGGTAAACCCTGAATAAAAACAAAGCAAAGATAAACAAATACACCTAAAAATGCTGCACACGCAGGAGAGGTATTTCAAATTATCCTTCGAAACAGTGATCTGAGGGGAGAGAGAGGGAAGAATAGGTGTAACATGGGGGCATTTTGGGGACATTGGAATTGTCCTGCATGACATTGCAATGACAATACAGGCCATTATACATTTTGTCAAAACCTATAAAATTGTGTGGTGCAAAATGTAAACCATAATGTAAACTATAGACCATGGTTAGTAGCAATGCTTCACTATGTGCTCATCAATTGTCACACCAATGAAAGATGCTGTTAATGGGGGAAAACGAGGGAGGGGGAGGGGTGGGGTATAGGGGAATCCCCCATATTTTCAATGTAACATTTATGTAATCTAAAGCTTCTTTAAAAATAAAGGAAAACAAAACAAAACAAAAGAAACAGTGATAACCAAAGAGGCAAACGCCTTAAGTGAAGGTAATGGCATATTCATGTTGGCCCTTCTGCCCTGATGCCGCAGAAGCAAACAGAGGCCACTTTCTTTACAAATCGTCCACACTCCCTCCTGTGTTACTAGTTTAATTCTGCTCATAAACTCGCCAGGGGTCACTCAGTGGACAGTCAGGCTAAGGAGGGTTCTGGGACCTTCAGTGTCCAGAAACGGAGGCTAAAACCTGGACCAGAACCAGCCAGGCCTCTGCTTTGCAAGCCTGGCAATCATTTTCCCAAGGGGTTTGCTTCCACTTTGTTTAAATAGCTAGAGATAACGAGAATTGAGCAAAACCACAGGCCACTAAACTATAAGCTTCAACACCAAGAAAATAAGGACATCTCCCTGCCCAGCACCTGGCCTGCCCCCAAAAGTCCCTCAAGCAGCATGAGCTGGATGCCTGGGTGAATGGATGAGCGAATGAATAAATAAATGAATGAGCAACAGCAAGTCCAGTTTTCATTACGTTGAATAAAGCACTGGAGTCTTAATTTGTAAATCTGTGCTATTGGTCTGGCTCTCTCTCAACTGTATGGAAGTATTAATAGTATGGTTCCTCTAGTTACAAACTGCTAATGCATTTTAAAAAATTAAATCCTTACTGCTAACATCGATATAACTTTCCCATATGTTTGTCTCCCCAACTCCTGCCACACAAATGGTCACCTCACTGGTAAGGAGAAAAGAAGAAAGGAGAACAAATAAAGCAGTTGGTGAAATCCTTGAGAATTCCCACTTGTGGACAGACATTTCAGTAAGACCAGCGCCCCCGTCCCGGCTCCTGCCTCTGCACCTCCAGCTGAACCCCGGAGCCCACCGCCTGCCCAGCCAGGGTCTGCATCCCCGGAAGCCACAAAAGCAACCTTCTCACGCAGGAGAAGGCCAGGAATCACAGAGAACTGCAGGCACCTCACCCCACTGGCACGGAGGGGCAGCCTCACTGGCAGTCAACACCCTGCCGGTCACCGGGCATCATCCACCCAGGAGAGGCAGTGGACGGGGCCGTTAAGCACAGCTCCAAAAGCAGCGGTGTGACCCTGGGCAAGTGTCCTAAGCCCTCAGTTCTGTGGCTTACTCTTCTACAAAACAGGTACCAGAACCCCACCACGATTCTACCCGGGAATCAACTTTATTTAAAGAGAACAGATGGCCCAAAATGAGATCTAACCTGAGACCTCATTTCCCGAATGATGGGAAACATCATTTGGATCCCAAAGCACTGTACCCATGGCCCTCCTCGTGAAGCTCATAAACAAGGACCCACACACAGTTCTGCAGGTTCTGAAATCTTAGCGATGGCAGCCTTCAAGTGGTTGCTAAATACCCTCATCTCTTTATAGAGTCACGCTCAAAATCTACCTTATCCCTTTAAAGCAGAAGCCCCTGAACGCCTAGCCATGCCTCTCTGCACTCAATAAGGGGTAAAAAGGAACGCGACATGAGGGTGGTGGGAGCTGCTTCCACAGTCTTTTCAACCAAGGACCAAA
Source organism: Cabassous unicinctus (assembly GCA_029593785.1). NCBI lineage: Eukaryota > Metazoa > Chordata > Mammalia > Cingulata > Chlamyphoridae > Cabassous > Cabassous unicinctus. The sequence continues at coordinate 14,234 of JAQZBX010011385.1, forward strand.
AGCTCTGACAGACTGGATGCAGGTCAACGTCCCCAGGAGAAGTTACAGAAGGAACTGGTGCTGAGATTTCCTACTTCTCTTCCTTCTGGGCATTCACTTCTCTCAGTGATAAACGTTTTCCATCACCAAATCACAGTGCGTTAAGTCTAACTTAAAATTATTCAGGATAGGGAAGCGGATGTGGCTCAACCAGTTGGGCACCCGCCTACCACACGGGAGGTCCCGTGTTCAGGTCTCGGTGCCTCCTAAAGAAGTCGAGCAGATGCAGCACCTGCCGCAACCCCCAGCAACGAGCTAGACGTTGCAGCAACCCACTGCAACAAGCGAGACGCCGCAAGCCAACAGATACTGCAGCCCACGGGGAGCAGATGTGGCTCAGGCCACTGGGCACTCACCTCTCATGTGGGAGGTCCCGGGTTTGGTTCCCAGTGCCTCCTGGAGAAGGTGAGCAGACACAGCAAGCAAAACAATGAGCAGACAGACAAAGGAACCATCGGGGGAGGGGTATGTAAATAAAAATAAATAAAATAAAAAATAAACTACTGAAAAAAAATTACTCAGGGTAACACTCAACTCCCTTTTTTTAACGACTGAACCCAGGACCTCGTATATGCGAGGCAGGCACTCAACCATCGAGCTGTGCCTGCTCCCCAACATTCAACCTTTTAAATGGACTTCCTCTTCCTGAGGACAGTCAGTCAGGCCCAATACCGAGCACAACCACCAGGAAAAATAGTTCTCCCTGTGCCAGAGGGGCAGCACTAAGCGCTAAGACGTAACACATGGTCCTAGTCCTGACCCAGTCACTAATTTTTTATACAGCATCAAGCAAGGCACTTAACTACCCTAACTTCCTGTCTACTTATCCATAAAATGGGTTTCGTTGAACGCTTACTTCCAGCATCGCTATGAATGTCAAATGTGTTCATGAATGCAAAAACACTGCAAACATATCAATGGCAGTTGTACATAAATCTTTTGGGCATGGAATATCAGAGACTTATCTGGGTTCACACAATCTAGCAAGTGGCTAAAACACATTACAATGTAACAAATAGTGTTTATTTTTCAGCCAGTATGCTAAAAATTGGTTACTCCCTTTATAAATAACTGCTTTAAATTGTTTCCAAAACACTTCAGAATATGACAGAATGTTATTTGACAGAGTAAGCTGTGACTCTGGATAGCACAATAACTTTGCTTATTGACATGATAAATATTTAAGATGTTTTCCATGGGAAACAGTCAAACAGAATTTACTAATTCGTTGAGCATAATATGCTTGTTTTGCTGGCAAACTTGACTTGTAAGAGAAAAATGCGTCAAAATAATATCAACTTCAGTCGCCTTTACTGAAGCCTTTCTTTCCAAGGGCCTGAAGAGCTCTTTAAAAATGGCTTCCCTTTTTCACAATAGCCTCTCTCTCCTTTTTTTTTTAAGATTTAGTTAATGTACTTATTCCCCCTGCCCCCAGCTAGAAGGCACGGGAACCCGAACCTGGGACCTCCCGTGTGGGAGGGAGGAGCCCAGTGGCTTGAGCCGCCTCCACTCCCCACAACAGCCTCTTAAAGAGGCAGGGAAAGCGAAGGCTCCCTTCTCTCCTTCTCTGCCGCCCAGGTTCTCAGCACCGCATTTCAAAGGCACAACCAAGGCCCGTTGCCTCACTCAGGCTCCGTTTATGCCACCACACAGGACACAGCGGCCCTTTGGGCTGCCCACCTCTCCACTCCTGTTTGTTCTTTTCCCTTTGCTTTACCGGGTCATTTTGCCCCACCCTTTTTTTTCCTGCTGGAACAGTAGCCATTCTTCAAGACAAATGTCATATCCTTCCAAGAAATCTCTCCTGTCCTAAGAATAGCCTCTCCCCTCCTGCAATCCTGGGGAAAGCAGGAGAGTCGTTCCAGATGCTGAACACAAGGTTTTCTGGTACTGATTTTCATTCTACCTGCATTCTCCCCGTCCTTCTTCACCCTCTTCTCTCCACTCCCCTCCTGAAAGGCAAGCTCCTTGGAAGTAAGGACCATGTCTTAAGCATTTTATATCCCTACAAATTCCAGCACATAGTAGATGCTCAAAAATATTATGTTAAAAATGAGGCAAAATGGTTAAACAGTCTGCATAAAACAAGTCCTACCACCACGGGATACTGGGAGAACTGGCACTGAAACACAGCCTCCCAAACGAGTAGATTAGGTTTTTATAATAATTATGTGGAGTAATAGTAATAAAACACATGCTCTCCCCACCGGAATCTAAGTTTCATGAGGGCAGCTTCCCTCAATGCCTAGAACAAGAATAAATATTTGCTGACAAATGACTGTTCTTCATCTTTTTGCACCTACAGCGGAAAGATTTTATTTCACATCTGTGACGTTACTGTCTTTGAATTTTGTCAGATCCAGCTTCTAGATCATTATTGCTGAGTTTCGGTCATATTTTCTGCATGAACTAGACCGCTGCTTTATACATACGCCCACCAATTACCCTGGCACTTTTCAAAACACATCTTCTGGCAAATCTTTCTCTCCACCTATTTTCTGTTTCAGAAAGGACTATGAGAACTCACACGGTTCAAGAAATGGTTACCATTTCTTGAGACATTCTATTTTTTACTAATATGTCTACCTTGGCCTCACCACTCTCATTGTTATTACTAAATGAAGTCAGCATTTTCACTTACGTGGTGCTTTTATATCACACTATGAAAGAAGCTGTTACTCCAAAGTCCCAAACTGGCTTTCAGTTCCTGAGGTATCTCCGACATAGCAAAGAGTGTTAGTTGCAAGATTCTTTTAAAATGTCCAACTGCTTTAATTTTTCAATTTAAAAAATCCTTGTTAGATGGCGCTTATGAGGGAAAGGAGTACCAATATCAAATAAAAACAGAAGCATTGCAACTCAAAGAAAGAAAAAGAGATTATAGACGCATAAGTAAGACGAATGTCCTCAGGCTAAAGAACTGGCTCAAGGTCACACAGACCATGGAAGTCACTGGACTGGGGCCCTGGGCACCCGTTAGACTGGTGCCACCCATCTCTGCTCATCTTTGCCTAGCACGGAACACATCGAAGTCCTTCTTCCTTCCTTCCAAAACCATTTCTTAAGCTTTTACGCCTCGGTGGCTTGGCTTCAACCCCCTCCATAGCAGAAACTTGGTTTCTCTGCCCGTGAGGACGATAAAAGGAAACAGGGAAACTGTGCTGCTCCCAGTGCTAGGTGGTCTCCCGGGGCAGGCTTCCAGGAGTCTCCCCCCATCCCCAGGCCAGCACAAAGCCCCCACGGGGCTCGTCCATTAAGGGACTGAGGCCCCGGGGACAAGGCACGCGAGCACAACCAGCAGAGCCACTTGTGCCCAGAGAGGCTTCTCAGGAGGACTGGTTTTAATTATTTTCCCAAAGAAGGCAACAACTTGTTCGTCTTCCTTCCTCAGACACCAAGAGTTTAATACAATTCCTCAGTTAACAATAAAGTGCATATTTTGTCAGAGGGAGTTCCTGCTAGAACAAAATGCTGGGCGTTATCACCAAGTCACAGAAACGAAAGCTGGGAAAAGCCTCTTACATCATCGACACCCTGGGGCTGGCTGCAGAGGTGACTTCAGTGCTTCACGCTGCATCTCTGCAGATCTAACTTCCTCGGCCCAGTGGACTCCCCTCCGTCCTGAACTAGCAGGAAACCTCAGGAAATGAGTAACACTCACAACTGGAAAGCCAAGTTTTCTAGGTGCCTTTTCATAACCAGCTTTAGAGAAACACGAATTTTAAGCAACGTGAGCGAATGCACTGTTCTGCCTTCTCAAAGTGCACTCGACAGCAGTTTGCTGCTGTAGATGCCCGGCGCCCCCTCTGCACAGCAAAGGCATGCTCAAGGATGTGAGACTATTTGTCCCCTTGCTAAATGGCCCTAGCTTTGTTTTTGTGTGTGTGTGTGTTTACAGCATTTTGTTCTGGATGTTTGCTGCAATCAGTGCACCTGTGCAGAGCAACAATCTTTCTGCACTTCTAATTATCTGCCTCTTATTTGCCAGGCTTGGAAACCAGGCACCGAATTGCAATTACAAGTCAAGTAAGTGCCATGCAGCCCTGAGCCATATCACACGGGCTCTCCTCTGAGGAAATGGCATGGCCTTTTTGACAGCTACTTTGGTTGATGAAAATAGTTTTGCGAGTGCTGGTCGTTGGCTCTATTTCTAAGAGGTGAACCATTACTATTAATCTCCTCACACAACAACTATTCCATTTATGTGCCAGCACTGTGCTGGGCCTGTAAAGACGAGTAAGCCCCAGCCCAAAACAGTCACAGTGTGGCACAAGATGCAAGTCAACAGGGTATTACATTGTAGTACGAGTGCACAGTACCAGGAAAGCAGAGGGAGGGCTCTTAACTCGATCAAATATTTGGATAAAAAGGCACCAGTTGCATGCATGTATCTGAAAAGGCCTGTGTGGGAGGCACACTATGCAAAAACTCTCGCGAGAATGGCTAATCACGGTGGCTCTTGCCAGCCAGGTACAGGTGTTACATGAAAGTATTCACTAAGGAAATAACCTCTTATAAAAGAGCTTTGCTCCCCAATACAACTCCCCCTATGGCAGCGATTTGTACTTGCCATTCAATAGCCTTAATTCTCCCCTTCATCCTTAATAATACAAGATTGATTGTATGAAGGGCTGCAATGTGCCCAGTGAAAAGACTACATTTCCCAGCCTCCCTTGCAACTCGGGCTGCCCATGTGACTCCATTCCAGCCAGTGAGAGAAGCAGAAATGTGAAACTGCTGCAAAGACTCAGACTGAGTTGGCTCAGTGTGGCAGTGGGTGTTTTTACTCTCCACCATATTGGCTGGAATGCAGATGTGATGGCTGGAGCTCCAGCATCTTTTTTTTTTTTTTTGAGCTACCAGGGCCTGGGTATTGAACCCAGAACCTCATATGTGGGAAGCCGGCGCTCGACCACTGAGCTACATTGGCTTCCCTGAGTTGGCTCTCTCATTTGTTTTTTTAGTAGGCACCAGGAACTGAACCCGGGACCTCCCATGTGGCAAGCAGGTACTCAGCCGCTTGAGTCACATCCACCCCCGAGAGCTCCAGCATCTTGCACCATATATAAGATGAAAGCCAAGTACAAGGATGATGGAACAGAAATATGCGTGAGTTTTTGACAACCATCCAGCAGGCATACCAGCCCTAGACCATCTGCCCCTTTATTTCCCTAAGATACTATCTTGTTTCAACCACTGCTATAAGCAGTTTTCACATATATGCAGCCAAAAATACTAGGCTAAGCTGAATTGACAAATCAGTGCAAATAAAATGGTAATCTTCTACAAAGTAAAGTTGTATATCTAACAAAGGAACTGAGATTTCATGTGTTGATAAGAATGTTTTGGGAAACATTCACTGCAAACCCATTGAAAAATAAGGGTTTAGGCCCATCAAAGAAGAGAAAGTCCATAAACAGAATGACTACTTCAAAAAAGAACAACCGGGTTCTCTAAGGATTGAGAGAGGCCGGTGGAAATATGGATGAAGCCATCCAAGATTATTTTGCAAAAATATCCCCATTAATGGTGGGAATGTTGGGTTTTTTTTTATAAATCACAATTGTATTGGAACACTTGTGCCCTACCCTCCAAAAGTTCTTACTTCAACCTCTCTTTGTCCTAAAAGTTTAGTGTCTAGGTGCATTAATAATATAAATTTTCTAAAATATGAGATAAAATCTATTTTTTAAATAATTTATACTTTCATTTCTCAAGATTACTTTTTACATTTACCATGTAACTTTGGGTGTCTGTTTTAAGTGGATTCACTTTAAAGGGCCTTTTATCCTCTACTCAGTGCTCTCCCAGCAAGGCCCTTTAGGGCTGTTGGGCTCTCACTTTTCATAAGACTTGCTTATTATGAAAGCTATGCTCAAAAAAACTCTTTTGTTCTCAATGCCAAATGTAGAGCTTAACAATGGATGTCACTCACAGGTTATAAAAGCAGAAAAAAGAAATTTGAGAAACAATTAAGCCCTTAATTGAGAAACAATTAACCCCTTACTGGATGCCCCACTCTGTGGTACACCCTGCCTTCTAGAAGGCTGGCCAAATTCTTATTGGAGAAATGAAATTTAATATGTGAATTCAATCAGAAACTTAAAATTGTGGCTGTAATTTATCTAAAGATTTCTAGTGCACTGTGCAAAGCACCTTATATACCTTTGGTGGAAGGCAGAACGATGGGCCCCAAAGATGTCCGTGTCCTAATTGCCAGAACTTGATACAGATTCATGTTAGACTCCATGGAAAGGGGGGATTAAGTTTGCAGATGGAAGATTATCCTGGATTACCGGGTGGGTCCAGTGTAATCTCAGGATCCCGATAAATGGAAGAAGGAGGCAGAAGAGAGAGAACCAGAGACTGCAGTGTGAGAAAGTGTCAGTCCAACGTTGCTGGTTCTGAAGAGCCAGGGAACACAGGCAGTCTCTAGAAGCTGGAAAAGGGAGAGAAACAGACTCCTCCCCATTCCCTAGGGCCTCCGGAAAGGCAAGCAGCCCTGCGGACATCTTGACTGCAACCTAGTGAGACTCGTTTTGAGCTTCTAACCTCCAGAACAGAAGATAATAAAATTTTGTTATTTTAAGCCATTCAATTTGTGGTAGTTTGTTACAGCAGCAATTAGGAAACTAATACACCTCCTTTCATTTAAATTTATTATCACAGAGGTCACATAAGAGAGATGTCACTACCACCAACTGACATCTGAAACACCTAGGAGCCCGAGAGCTTAAGCACCTTGTCCACAGCACAAGAGCAAAGCTGGGATTCAAACTCTTGTCTCTCTTACTCCAAAGCCTCCCATTACCCTACCTGCCTTTAAATACGCACACCCCGAAAGCCCCTAGCAGTGTGCCCAAGAGAGAGAATACGTTCAACACGTGAGCTCTGGTGGAGCAAAGGAGCAGAGCAGGGAACATCCAAGAAGGTTCTGGACAGGGAGCCGGCTCTAAGTGAAGGCTGCGTCAGCAAGTGAAGACCGATTCCTGGTCGGGCCACGCTGGGAAGTCTGGGCTGGCCTGAAGCAAGGGGGGAGCGACTGTGCAATACGGTGTGTGAGCAGCAGGAGTGCAGAAAGCCAAGAGGCCGCGGGCAGCAGAGAAGACCCAGGCAGGAAGCTGTGCAGTGGTCAGAGGGCACGGGATGCTGGCTGGGTCCAGGGAGTGACCGTGGGATGGCAACGGAAGTGATAACCACAGGAAATGCTACAACGAAGAAGGTCTTAGGACTTGGCCACTGGCTACATATAGTGGTGGGAGGAGAAGGAAGAGGCCAAAGGGACTGACAGATCTTAACCCCAGGCTTGAGAAATCACATAGCACTGACTGATAGGGAGAAGAGAAGAGAAAAGGGAATGCATGATAAGAAGAATGTGGAAAGGAAAGTATGGCAGGGAGTGGTGGTGGGGAGAGGTGCCGGGGTCAGCACCTGCCTTCCTGCTCCTGTCACCAGCACGGCACTTGGTCACCCCTGCTGGGCCGGCACCCGCCTGCCCCAGCTGAACCTGCACAGGTTGGGCCGCACCAGTCATTCCTCTTCTCTGAGGAAGTAGAGCAAGTGACCAGAGGAGCGTGTGCCCGTATCACAAGTAAATGGTTACCCAGCTTCTCTTTTCATATTTCTTTGGAGAAAGCAAAGTAATATCTTTTCTGATTACACTCAACAGAATACAGGGTAAACAATTTAAACAAGTTAAGAGACAATAATAAGGACCCCAAGCCAATAAAAGTGAGTTTTCCCTGCGAATAATGAGTTGTGTAGACACTTCCTTTGGACCTCAATTAGTAACTCTGGAAGGAGTCAATCACTCCAGTGTTAATGTGCTAAACTTGGAGCCTGGAGAGCAATTTGCATCTGAGCCCTCCCCCTAAATAGCTAACTTGGACCAGTCCCTAAATAAATTCCTAGACATCAGTTTCATAAAAGCCTAGAATTAGATGATTCCCAAGACTTTTGGGAAAATTCTATGTTTCTGTGACAAATGTTATGTAAAATTCTTGATTATTTCTCTGGCTTATAAAAGAGAACTTTAAGTGCATCTTCGGGGCATCTCTGAATTCAAAGAAAGCTTCCTGAACGTCATCTTGTGACACTGGCTTTTCTGTGTGATTTTAAACATACTCCATTTCCTTTGAAAGGGTCTGTTTCATCAGCAAGTGTGACGCAATTTAAAGACCCAACTTCAAGGGCTCTAACCCAGGCAGGGTAACCCTCTGGGCTTCAGGGTTTGCTGCTGCCTCTGATGTGTCACATGCATCCACCCTTGCATCTCTATTGTGCCCAGCCCAGCTAGTTTAATTAAACAAACCAGTGGCCCAGGAGATGCACAGCCACTGGGCTATGCCACTATGCCACAAAAGCAAACTGCTCACACCACTCAATTATCAAGTCTCTTGAACCAAGCTATGGAGACTTGACCAGCTGGTGCCCGATCAATAGAGTTGGTCCATTTTTCCTTCAGTTTTATCCAAACTTCTGAGCATATGTCTGCAGCCAGAAGACATACGAAGGCACGAATGCCATCCATCTCACTGGGCAGTGATTGGTGGTTTAGGTTCCACCTTCAATGGAGTTTAGAACATGCTCAGCTTTAAAACATGCTTTGTTTCTTTAGTGAAATGCTGCAGAAAGAAAGAAAAGAGTGCTAGAAGGTTGCTGTTGGCAGTTGTCAGGAGGTTGGGGTAGGGGATGTGGGTTTGTACTCTTACCTCCTCATGTCAGCAAACCCGTCAGTTGGGAAACTCTCAAGTACAAAGGCAAACTCCACCATTTGTGAAGCTGGTCTCGCCTGGCTCTGCAGACCCACAGCTAAGTGCTCCCGCAGACCACACACGTTAAAGCCACTCTCCTCCTTGAGCTACTCATCTGCATGCACCATGCTTATCTGTGACCCATACTCTACCACAGCCTCCACACTCTTACCGACACCTCCTGTGAATGCCATGCTTTCTCATGGGCATTAGCATACTACTTGGCTGGACGCTCACCAAGCACCCCCTGACCTAAGGGGCATAAACTTCTTCATACAGACACATGAGCAAACAAAGGCTTGGTCATGTCAGGTGGATCACCGGATCCCTTGCTCTCCTCACTCACACTCCATAGCAACAAAGGATAATGATTAAGAGTGCAGGCCCTAGAGCTAAAAAGCCTGGGTGGAAATCACAGCCCTCTCATTTTCTGTGTGACGTTGGACAAGTTTTCCAACCTCTCAGGGCCTTAGTTTCCACATCTGTAAAATGGGAATAATGATAGTGGCTATCACCTAGAATTGTGATGAGGATAAAGCGACATCACACATGTAAATACTCAGAAACAGTGCCTGGCACAGAGGATGTGCCATGATGATGATGAGATAGTATTTTCTGGATAATGACTCTCCTTCAACACTAATAAACAGATGCACTGAGAGGACATTTCTAGGAATCATGGGTAACCCAGGCTGCTTTTCATAGTACAATTTTATTCTCTTTTGAGGCTAGTCAGCTGTTAAATTGTCAGTTCTGAGAAACAAGTAAATCACATGCCTATAAACATTGTTATATTATTTCTTTCTTTCCCACAAATATAAAAAGGAAGTAAAATGATATCTTTCACCATAGCAATGGAAATGTTCTAGGAAATGCAGTCTCGACTTACAGGACTGCCCGTCTCAAAAGAGGAAGGACAGCTCTCCACTCAGGAGTAGAGGAGACACGGAATGCTTAACAGCAAATTAACAACCGTCTCAGCTTTTAGAAGGATGGTCACCTTAGCAATGCTAAAAAGAAATAACGTTGACTAAGCAGGTAGCATAACCATATTGCTGGCAGTTCCGCCCCCCTGGTATGGAAGACAGTAACAGCCAGGCTTCAGGGTAGGGCACCACTTGGGTGGCTGCCAGCAGGGCTTATCTATGAAATCTGTTACCCAGCAGAAGCGCTCCCCTGGGTGCTGGCTGAGCTGAGTATTTTCCATGCAGCACAAGATTCCAAGAAGAGGTCCTCAGGAAACTGGGTCTAGATGGCAGTTTGGGGGCACAAATATGGGGGGGGGGGATGTATTTTATTACCATGGACACTAAAAACTGGACAGAAGCAACTTTCACCTACAATTTGAAAGCAAAGTCCAAGAAAATGAGTAGTATGTTAACAAGCCCCAGAGTCCCAGAGTATGCATTACTCTGTCTTTTGAATATCATATTTTCACTCAACGCCCACCCATCAAAGCAGAGCTGTATGTGTGTTCAGAGGAGAAGTAAAATAAAGAATTGGTAATGTTCTCAATTTCTACTACCTCCATCTTCCACTTCCAACCCCACTTTAAAAATTACTTTTAAACTTTTAAAACTGTTTAGTCTGTTAGGGTCAAAATTTATAAGGCATAATCACTAGGTTCATAATAAAATCACAGGAACAAGCAGAAAAGATATAAAGGACATTTCCAACATCGAACGTGAAACCCTCAAACAACAAGCAACGCTGCACTGCAGAAACAGCTTCCAATTTTAAGCCTCAAGAAAAACAAGGGGAAAAAGAAGCATGAAGAAATTCAGACACTTGTCAACGGTTCTAGGGTAAATAGAAAAACCTGGAAAGTGTTGAGGATGTCCTGGCCCCAGCTACCTATCCTAAGGGCCCCTTTACTTTAGAATCTCAAGACACAGATAATAAGCAGTACTTTCTTCAAAGGGTGTTTTGTTCCTAAATAACAAAGGGAGACATTTAGTGTTTTCAGAATGTCTTTAATTAATTTTCCACAGATGCTGAGCCCGCTGGCTAGGAAATGGGGGTAATTTACAGTAACTGGCACTTTGCTGGGGCTCCTTGACTGTTACACTGAGTAGCTGGAGGAGCCTCGTGTTAAGTTCCTGCATACTCTTAGGATTAAGGGGGGAAATGTGTGTGTGTGTGTGTGTGTGTGTGTGTGTGTGTGTGTGTAGGCACAGACAAAATGTGGCACAACAGAAGGCAAATGGGGGCAGCCAGCAGGGCAGACTGAAAAACTGAGGCACCGCCTTTTCTCTTAAAGCCACAGCCAATCAGAAAAGCAGACCACTCAGCGTCTGCACCCCACCCCACACAGCAGCAGGCCTGGCCGAGGACCTGCAAGATGCAGACCCCGAGACTTCTGGGTTCACAGATTCAGGGTTCAGAGTTCAGGGGAGGGCTCTAAGTATTCACCCACAAACGCACTTGATCCCTCTGTCCTTTCAATCCTGGGCTAGTGCATCCCCCAGGTGGGCAGGCAGGAGGGAGACAGGCAGGGGGCCTGGGCACAGCTCTGGGGGGAGGGGCGAGGGAGCTAAGAGAGGGGTCTAAGGCTGCAAACTCCTGGGCCTGTGCAGGAGGCAGCTCTTGGGAAGGGAGAGCAGCGTCTAATGGCGACCGGTTTGGCTGCCTGGTGAGCAGATGAAAAAGCAGCAGCCACACGGGTAGTCTGACTGGTTGCCAGACCACAATAACCGGTTTTCTCAAAGCCTCAGATGGCAAAAGCCCTGAGAAAGAAAGGACACGGCCGAGGGCTGAGGGGACCCAGGAGCTGGGGATGCCTGGCCTGGGCCCTGCCAGTGTGGGACAAAGGCAGCCACCTGGGGCTGGGGGCAGGCAGGATGCTTTGGGAGTGGAGAGAGTGAGTCCTTGAGAAAGGGGCTGGGGGGACTGGGCTTCCCCAGGGCAAGACAAGACCTTGTTTACTTTCTAAGGACCCTGATGGGTTGATGGGATTTAGGTCCAGTCTAACCCCTAAAGCCACAGAAAGAGAAAGGCGTGGGGCCAGGAGAGGGGAAGACCTGCATGTGGTCACCTCCCCTGGTGGGGCCCCAAGGCCCACGCCACACAGGGCAAGTCCTTCAGGGCTCCCCCTCGGGCTGGGAACCCTTTAGGCCACTGGGACACCCCTGCCGAGGCCTGGCACCCCCAGAGTGGTCTGAGGAGAAAGCTTCAGTCTCCATTAGGGGTGCCTTCTCCAAGCTGTAACCCGAAACACTGAAGTCTAAGTAAAGCCGATGCCCTTGATGGGCAAATGCCGTTCAAGACAAGACCTTCTGAAATGGACTGCAGCCCTAAAGCCCTCCCAGGTGGAAAATCCATCACCTTCACTGAGTCCCTCTATATGTGAAAGAGCTGAGAGGCGAGGGGGGAGGTGGCCCTGGGGTGAGGAGACACGAAGAGGGAAAGGGAGGGAGGGAAAAGGAAAGAGCACTGCCAGCAATCCTGATATTGCCTTTATGTCGCCTTGGAGCAGCAGTACTGAGCAATGCCATGAGCAGTACTGGATAAGTACTGTAGTCTGCCAAATAGTAAGCACGGGAACAAGACTGCAGCCTTGATTTTTGTTGTTCCCTACCAATAGGTCATGGGTCAAAAGTAACTGCTGGAGCACAACGTGCAGTGAGATGAGCAAAATGCGCGAAGAGATGAGTATCTGTGCAGCACATCCATGGCAGAAACAAATCTTTGGTCCAGAATCCTTTCTGGAAGCAAACAATGATTACTGAGATTGTATCAAGCAGCCAGGAACTTTCCAGAAATCTGCTTTAGGAAGCAGTGAAGTAAAAGGTGCTGAGAGCCGGGGCTGGGCCTGAGCAGCATAAGAGCACAGAAAGCTCTCACTGATACCAGGGTGGAGGGGTTAGTTACCCACGGTTTCCTCAGAATTAACCTCCAAACAGGAAGCACTCAAGAGGGTAGAAAAACGCCAGAAGGAGAGAATAGCGATATAAAAAATCAAAGGAGGGAGGATATGCTAAAAGGAGGCAAAAATCAATGGCAGCAATAGCAGTATTGTTATTCAGAAGATAGGTACCCCCTGGTGCTTGAAAAGAATGGGGTGAGAGGTTTCTAGCCCCGTGGAAATGCAGAGGGAGAAGGCAGTGGCAGCAGGAGGGGGGCTTTGGCTCACAAAGGAACTCTCCCTTTCTTTCCCAAACAAAACCAAAGTGGTGGTCCCAGACATTGAAACCACAAGGTGTATGATGATTGGCAGGCACTCAGGAAAGGAGATGCAATCATGCTTAGTATCTACCTGTGATAAAAGGGAATAACTTTGAAGATCAGGTATCTTCCTTCACAGAAGGAGGGACAAATGCCTAAGTGGAAAGATAAGTTTAAGCCAGAAGGCACAATGCTTGGCAAATCCTAAATGGGCAAGAGATATCAGTTGAATGCACAAACCTCCGAAATCCCCAGATAAAGAGATTTGGAGGCCCAGAGAGTAGTTTCCCATTACCCAACTCTTCCTAGCTACTGGGGCGGAGCAGGCGGGGCCCAGGACAAGCTTTCCCCACTCCCTCTCCCTAACCATCCAGATCTACAAGAAAAACTGCTGGAGGGGGACAGGACAGCAGGGAGAAACCAAGCAGTGTTTGCCACCTTTTCACCAAAGTCAGAAGCTGTGCAGGTGCTTTTCCTGTTTGTTTGTTTGTCTGTTTAAAAGTAAAGCTGGGTAAGACACATGGAAGACAGACTGTCAGCTTTCAGCAACCTAAATCACTAACAGCGCAGCAGGGAAGGGCGGGGCAGGTAGAATCACAAGCCCTGGGAGGGCGAGGACTGGCATTTTTAAAATGCACTCCAGGTGATTCAGGTGCAGGTGGTCTATGGATCACGGTTCAGAAAATGCTGAATCTAGTGCAACCTCTTCATTTTTAAGTATCAGCAAACTGAAGCTCAGAGAGGTTGCATGACTTTTTGAAAGTCATCTAGCCAGATCCTGGGTTATTTTGTAAACTAAGGTAGGGCTCTTTATTCTGTATCACTTTATCAGCCTCATTTCACAAAATATTAGAGCTAGATCTCATAGTAAGAAATTACTATTTCTTAGAGCACAAAAGTTTTTGGAGGGCAGAATCATACACATTGATTATTTCACAGTACTTCCCCTTTCAAAAAGTGCTATGTGGTATTGATTTTTCTTTCACCAAGATGCACTGGCAGTGAATTGTGTTTTAAGGATGTCCCACCCATTCCCACCCCCTGCTTAGAAGAGGTGGGTCTCCTCCCCAAGGTGTCAGGAAGGATGCACTGAAGAGCAGGATCTCTGAGAGGTGAACAGCCGGCCTAGAGGCCCTTAGTCTCCCAGAACAGAGCTGGGATTAGGGCGGGCTTGCCTAAGGCTAACCAGGGCTCTTCCCAGAAACCAAGCAAGAGCCAACTCCAGAAAATACTGCAAAAATCATAAAAGAAAATGCCAGATGGCAGGTTAAAATAAGTGACTAGCAATTCGATTGACTACAAGGAAAGTAGAGAGGAAAACTGAAAAATGAAGGGAAAATATGAATTATTATTTTGAAATGGGAGTTTAGAAGGAGATTGGAATCCTAGGAAAGTATGGGATAGCATTACTCTGAAAAGGAGATTACAAACTTCTGATTGTGAAAAGAGGGCTTTCTGAGGCAGAGGTGGCAAAGGACCCAGGAAGTGAAAGGCCTTCCCAGTATTAAAATAATGCAATTGTGCATTAAAAAAAAAAAAAAAAAGCAAGAGGGAGCCAAAACATTTGCTAAAAAGGAAACAGAAAACCCTTGCACAAATATATACCAAAATAACAGTGACTGTATTAAAGTGGTGGGCTCAGGAGTACTTTTTTCTTTTTCTAGTCTTCATTTCACACATTTTTGCAAAGTGCTTATATTGCATTTCTCATTAGGTATAATTAAAACAAAAGCAATTATAGTCAGCGAAGGGATTAACAGCCTGAGAAGAAACTGTGGCCTAGAGGTCAGCCAGGAAAAGCCAGGGTGGGGAGTTTCAGTTCTGCGCAAGCAGGGGCTGCAGCAGGGCAGGGACAAGTGAAGGTGCAGCAGGGCAGGGCAGGGACCAGGAAGCCACTTCCCAAAGAGTACAAGCAATACTTTCTGTTAGGCATGGGGGTTCAAGGGCATTGCACCTGCCGCATACTCCCCAAACTGGGCAGTGCCTGCGGGTGACCCGGGCACCCAAGCCCTGACACCAGAGCATCCAGAGATCTTCCACCAGGTGCATGGTGCAGTGCGCCGCCAGCACTCATGGTTAAAGAAACAGGAAAAGATGAGGCTGGGGGAAAAAATCGGTGAAATTGCTACATAACGCTGCTAGAGGGAGACAGGACTAAACCCCTGTGGTTATCAACACTGAGGGTAAAGTGAAGAAAAGAATCATCTCTATCATGGCTCAGTTACAGTAATAATTAGCTGTGCCAAAAAGAACACTGCACTGTGCTGTGTTCATTCAATAGTTTTAAAGCTTGTTTTCAGAAAAGAAGATCTAAAAGGGACTGCAAAGTCAACAGATTAGAAATCAAAGTCAAAATAAAAGCATACATTGGTTATAAAGAACCACCCTCCTATCACATGTGATTTTTAGTTCATCCCAGAATTCTTTTTTAAAAAAATTACAGGAATAGCAAAAAATGAGCTGTAAAATCACTCTGACCTCACTCTCTAATATCATATCTACTTTCCAATATCATTAGCTTCCAAACAGATAAACATCTAGAGCTTCCAATGAGTCCTGTGAGTCCTAACTAAAATGATTGTTCTGAACTAAGAACCTCCCCCAGTTCTGTTCCTTCCTTACAATCTAATCACCCAGCAGGCTGGGGCTGCCTCTGCGCAGTTGCTGGTCTCCCTGCCCCACACATTCTCCAAGGACGTTATTAATAGAACTATGTCCTGGGGAGCACCTGTCAGGCCACGGTCCTGAAATCACCAGCTGCTTCTGAAAGAGCACCTTGTTAAAAGGGCTCTCACGTTCTACCCTGACAGTCCCTCATCCCTACCACCCCCCAAATATATATATTCTTTGCACTATTCCTGCAATAATATTTTTGGATCTGCTGCTGCAAGCAATTGCACCCCTCCAAGCTTTCGGTTCCTCTTCCGGTAAAACCCTCAATCTCCTCTTGAGGCTCAAGGGGTTTGGTGGGGACCCATGACGTCTGATGCAGCAAAAAGGAGTCGGGAAGGTAGGAGGCTGTTCTGGTGTTTGTTTACACTTTTAAATTGGAGCCCTTATATTATTCTGGTGGAGAAGCCTTATAGTGTGCATCTTTTCTTTAAAGTTGCTGCCAGAAGATAACTGCAGTGTCTCCAACTGCCAGTATTTGCGGCCACCAATAGCATCGGGGCTCAAAAGGTGTGGACAGAGTGACGAGGACGACCTATTTATTACCCTTTTGTCCTCTGCCACCTGACGTTCTCCTTTCATCACTTCTGAGCGCGATGGTTTCAGTGTTCTTAAGAGTTCTGGGACGTGAGCTGAGGCGTTGTCCCTCCACACTGGGACTCGCCCGAGGACTCTGGGAAGGGCACGCTGGGGTGCTGGAGGAATTCCGGAGTCTCCCCATCAGTGCACGTAGAGATGCATATCCCACAAATGAGGTGGTGCAGGGAGCGCGCGCCAAATGCCCCGGTTCCCCCGACGCTCCACAGCCCCCCTTCGCGCCAAGCCTCGGTTACGTGGCAAGGGGTACATTATTTAGCTAACGGTCCCTTCTCCAAACACCTTTCCAGCCCGGCGGACGGCTGGGCCCGGATTCCCGCGGCCGCTAAGGCTGCGCGTCCCGCTCCCTCCCCGGCCTCCCGGGCCCTCCGCCCGGCCCTGCGCTCACCGTCTCGGGGTCGTTCTCGAACACCTCCCGGGCCTCCTCCTTGTTGCACAGCTCTTCCACGCACTCCCTCTCCAGGTGGCCCTGCTTGGCCTCCTCGAAGACCTGATAGGCTCGGCGCTGCCTCGGCCGCAGAAACTGCGCCGCCTCGCGCGCCCGCAGCAGCACCGCTGCCCCGCCACGCCGGACCCGCGCGTCCGCGGAGGCGAGAGATGCGGAGGGGAGGAGCGCGCGGGAAAGCAGGGCGGGGGCGACGAGGCGAGCAGGGAAGAGAAGAACAGGGAGCACGGCCCTTAGTCCAGGCCTCCCGCCCCACGCGCCCCTTGACCCGGGGATGCTGCTGCGGCGGCGGGTGCCCCGGGCGCGCCGCAGTCTCCGCAGCACCCCTGGCTGCGGCAGGGCGGGCTCGGGAGCGCGGGCGGGGCGGAGGCAGCAGGCAGGAGCACTCCCCGGGGGTGTGCGGGGTATTTGGGGAGGGGGCCTGCTCTGATTCGCCGCGGGCCGGGAGTGGGGCCGGGGCCGCAGGACCGTGCGGGGCGGTACTCACTGTGCGAGGACTCGGTGGCCAGCAGGAGCAGCAGCAGCGCGGTGCCCAGGGTGGCGGCGGGGCCGGGCTGCGGCGGCGGCATGGCGAGCGGGGGCCGGGGCCGGGGCGGCGGCGGGGAGAGCGGGGCGCCGGGCGCGGCGGCGCGGAGGAGCCGGGCTTGCGAGCCGAGAGCGCGCCTCGCGGTCAGAGCGCCCGGGAGGCTCCGGCGAGCCGCGGGCGCCGCGGGGGAGTCGCTCTTCTCATCTTGTCCAATCGGTTCTGAAGTTCACATCCCGGCGGCGGCGCGGAGGCGCACCTAGGGCGCTCCTGAGCGTCTCTGGGCAGCAGGCGGCGGCGGGGCCCGGGAGGCGGCGTGGGGGAGGCGGTGCCGGCGCGGGAGGGGCGCGGGAGCGGCCGCGGGGCAGTCCCGGCCTCCGATGACAGCGCGTCGGGCACCGGGCGGGGGCCGGGCGGAGCTCCTGAAGCAGTTTGCGGAACCCTCGAGTTGTTTTTAGTAGGAAAGATCAAAAGATCGAAGAAGAGGGGAAAAAAACCCCGTAATCAAGAACGGGGCGATTTCAACAGACTGGTTAGACCAGTGTGTCCTAGGAGAAGGGATTTCTCCCAAATCAGTGACGGAGTGTATTTATTCGTGCTGGGGGAAAAAAAAAAACAGGTACCAGCTGACCATTTTCCAGGTGCAATTTGAAGACTTAAGCCTCTTTGCGAACCCTTCTCCCGCCACAAAATAAGCATCTACCATAGTCTTTTCAAGAACTAGTTCCAAGGCACGTTTTCTCAAGATTTAAAACCCACCAAAGAAAAGATAAACTAAGGTCAAACCGAACCTCATTTGAGTCCGGGGAGTGAGAATAAATTATTTTCTTTTGTAATCTCTGTTTCCCGAAATGATGATATTCAAAATCTTGAGGTTTCCCGAGTAGATATTTAAGCTGAAAGCAACATTGTACTTGTTCTCAGAGACCAAGACTTTCTGTCTCTTGTCTCGGAATATTTCGCAAAGTCATAGGCAAAAAAACCAACCAACCAACAAAACCAAAACAGAGCAGACGGTTCTCAGGGACCTCGACCCAGACCCAAGCCGGGAAGAGGGGCACGGTATGGAGAATCCTGCTCCCGAGATCCACGCACCCGCAAACGACGAGGAAAACCCAGAGCGAATCACTCCCCACCACGGGCCCAAACGGCTGGGTTCAACACTGTGAAATCCAGGGACCTCAGTTTCCCCTCGCCTTCTGGTGGGAGGATGAAACGCCATTGCTGGTAGGATTATTTGAGGTCATTAGCTTAAAGATGGTGCTAACGAGTATTAATATGTTAAATTCAGGGAAACAAATGTCCATGAGAATGATTGTCAAAGGAGAATTGAAACTTTAATAGATAAGTCATATCTGCAACTGGGGCTGAATTAGGGTTACAAGGCACTCGCAGAGTCCCCGGGGAGATTGAAAGGTACGTGGAGTGATGCAAATTCCGCTGGTTTCCCTAGCCTGGTTCAGCCCAGCAAACTCCCTGGAGCTTAAAAAATTTTTAATACATTAATTTTCCTGTTCGGTGTTCTTAAGGAGCAGTACTGGCTTAAAATCTGGGTGGGGTGATACATTCTTTCCCCATTCATTACAGGGCTCCTTAATTAATCAGTTAATTAATTAATCCATCCACAGCACAATAGAGTACCCACCTTGTATCTTGTAGAGTTCTAGACACTTTAATATACTGTATCCTAAGTGTTATATCCCAGCGGCCCACGGATGGACTTCAAGGAGTCTGTAAACTCCCGGAAATTGTTTGCAATTATTTTTGGAATTTTTGTTTGTTTGTGGAGGAGAGAGTTTATAGAGTTTGTGCACTTCTCTGAATTCTGATGCAAATAAGGGCGAGCATCACTGGGTTCTTCTTCTAGGATAATCCACAGTTGGCCCCAGGCCCACTGCCCCAGATCATGGGTGTCAGTGTGCCCGAGACTGCATGGAGACTGAAGTCCCCATGGGTCCTGCTGACCTCCTTTTGTCCTGGACTCATTCCCCTTCCCCATATTCCAATTCACCCCCTTTTATTGAACCCTATTATTGTGATACCAACAATACCTCCTATTTGGTTTAATAACATACACTTGCTCATTTTGATTTTAATAACCGAGGAACTCAGAAAGCCAATACCAGGAGCAATGGAAGTTGTCTGACCCAAACCAACTCCAAATTATTCAGCCGAATTACCAGTGCAGAAAATTTGTTCTAAGGCAGAAAATGAAAATGGATAATAATCAAATTGGATCACTGTTCCTAGAATGAAAGTGTTGTCAGGCATTATATTATTCACCCTGAAATAGCAATGGTGAAGGGGCAGTAGGTTGGCCCCAGAGCAATGAGTGCTTTTTAAGCATGGGTAACCAGTCCGTGGCCAGGAAGGTGGAGAACTGGCAGCTCTTCTTTCCAGGGATGGACTGGAATGAATGGATGGAGATGCGGTGGGGCATGGGGGAGAAGGAAATGGTGTGTCTACAGAGAAAAATCAAAGTTCTGCATTCTCCCTTCTATCCTCACCATCTTTGGATGATGATAATTCCAAAGCAACAAGGCCATCCGTTCATTTATTCACTTAATAAAAGTTAGTTGAATACCTGTTATTTTAAGAGTCACTGTACTGGGTTGCTGACCAAACTATTCATATTTGTTTTTTGTTTGTTTTAAAAAAAAAAGCTTTATTGAGGTATTGTGAGAAAAAATAAGGTAAATGCTTAAGTTTTGACGTCTGTGATGTATGTCTACATCTGTGAAACCATTGCCACAATGAAGTTAAGCATATCCATTATCAAAAAAAAAGTTTTCTCATGCCCCTTGACTGCTGGAATTTTGATAGGAGTTGCACTGAATCTGTAGATCACTTTTGGTAGTGTTGGTGTCTTCACAGTATTAAGTCTTCCAATCTATGAACATAAATCCTTGCCATTTATTTAGATTTTCTTGACTTTCTTTAGGCAGTGTTTCATAGTTTTCAGTATACAAATGTTTCACATCCTTAGTTAGATTTTTTCCTAGATATTTTATTCTTTTAGATGTTATTGTATATGGAAATTTCTTAATTTTCTCTTTAGATGTTTTCATTTGCTAAGGTATAGAAACACGACTAATTTTGTGTTGATCTTGGACCCTGCCATTTTGCTGAATTTGTTTATTAGTACTGGTAGTTTTCTTGTGGATTCCTTTGAGTTTTCATTACACAAGATCATGTCCTCTGCAAATAGAGATAGTTTACTTCTTCCTTTCCAATCTGAATAACTTTCATTTCTTTTTCTTGCCTAATTGCTCCGACTAGAACTTCTAGTACAGTATTGAATAGCTGTGGTGAAAGTGAACATTCTTGTCTTGTTATGTTAGGAGAATGCTTTCAGTCTTTTACCACTGAGTAAGATGTTTGCTGTGGGTTTCTCATGCTGAGAAAGTTCCCTTCTATTCCTAGTGTTCTGCATGTTTTTATCAAGAAGGGGTGCTGGGTTTTGTCAAATGCCTTTTGTGTGCCATTAAGATAATCATGTGGTTTTTTTCCTTTTTCGTTTTTTTCTCTTGTAACAGATTTTGACTTAAATTCTATTTTGTATAATATTATACAAAATACCAGCTCTCTTTTAGCTACTGTTTCCATAGAATTTTTTTTTTCTTCTGTTCTTTCACTTTTCGACTGACTTGTGTCTTTGGAACAAGATAAGTCTCTTGTATGCAGCATATAATTGGATCATGCTTTTTTTTTTTAATCCATTCTGCCAATATCTGCCTTTTGATAGGAGAGTTTAATCCATATACTTTTTTTTTTTTTTTGAGATACCAGGGCCAGGATTGAACCCCAGACCTCATGTGTGGGAAGCCTGGTGCTCAACCACTGAGCCACTTCGGCTCCCCTGAGTTGGCTTTTTTTGTTTGTTTGCTTTTTTGTTTGTTTGTTTTTTTGTTTTTAGGAGGAACTGGGATCAAACCCAGGACCTCCTATGTGGGAAGCAGGTGTTCAACCATTTAATCCATATACGTTTAAAGTAATTATAGATAAGGGAAGCCTTACTTCTGCCATTTTGGTAATTATTTTTTGTATGTCTTATACTTTTTTGTCTTTTCTTTCTTCTATTGTTTAGGTGATCTTTTGTAATGGTCCATTTTGAATCACTTCTTATTTCCCTTTGTGTAGATTTTTTAAGATATTTTCTGCCAAACCCTAGGCCAGTGTTTGTGTTGGCCCCTCAGGAATCTCCCAAACTCAAAACACACACACACACACACACACACACAGAGAGAGAAAGAAAACTAACCAGAAGAATTTTAAAAGGTGCACTGGCTCTTTACGTCCAACTAGACGCCAGTGTGAGGCCAGCACCCACCACTGCTGCGAGGGCCAACAGGGAGGCCAGCAGCCACGCTGGGCCCTTAGGGGTCTGCCACAGCGACCTTGACCTCCAACCACAAATTTTGGACGACAAGATATTTTCTGCCTGCCCTGGCCCCAGCCAGCCACTCCCAGAACCTGGGTCACCATTTCCACAGTCACGGTTGTGGGGCCCAGGAGTGGGGGCTGGTCACTTAGAAACGCTGGAGTCTCAGCAGCCTTTCCCTTTGTCCGTTACCCCTGTGGTTGTTATAAACGTCCAGGCTCGTTCCAGGGTTACCACCTACTTCATTCCAGTCTCTTTTCACAGCTCATTCATTTTTCTGGTGGGAGAACAGGCTGTAGAACCTTCTGCTTCACCATTTTGCATCTGTGCTCCTCACATAACACCTACTATTTCTTTCTGAGTGAGCCTTGGTTTTATGTCTTTTAAGGAAGTTGTGCCTTTCATCAAAGTTGCTGAGTATGTTCGCATAAAGTTGTTCATAATATCCCTTAATTCCCTTTTAGTATCTGTAGAATTGTAATGTTGACACCTCTCTCATTCCTGGTATTGATAATTTGCTCTTTTTTCTTTTTGTCCTTTTAAAGCTCAGTCTGGCTAGAGATTTAACAGTTTCATTGATCTTAAATAACCAGCTTTTGGTGTTATTGATATTCTATTGCTTTACTGTTTTCTATTTTATCATTATCCAATCTAATCTTTATAATATCGTTTCTTTAGCTTACATTGCATTTCATTTGCCCTTCTTTATCTAAATTCTGGAGGCTGAGATCATTGATTTGAGACCTTCTTTCCCAATATGTAGTTTCGTGCTATAGTATTTCCCATAAAGTTGTGCTTTAGCTGCATCCCACACATTATGAATCCTACATTTGTTTCAGTCATTTTCATTCAGTTCAAAATTCTTTCTAATTTTCCTTTGAGTATTTTCTTTGGCCCATTGGTTCTTGAGAAACATTTTACTTCGTTTCCAACAATTTGGAAAGTTTCCAGATGTCTTGCTGTTATTGATTTATAATTTAGTTTTATTGTGGAAAGAGAACATACTTTGTATGACTTGAATCCTTTCTAATTTATTGAGATTTGTTTTATGACCCAGAATGTGGTCTGTCTTGGTAAATGTTCCTCATGTTCTCTTTAAGAATGTGTATTCTGCTGTTATGGGTGGAATGTCCTCTAAATGTCCATCAGGTAAAGTGGGATGGTAGTATTGTTCACGTCTACTATATCCTTACTGATTTTATGCCTACTTATTCTATCAACTATTGAGAGTGGAGTGCCGAAATCTCCAACTATGATGATAGATTTGCCTGTCTTTCTTTACCGTTCTGTTCATTTTTGCTTCATGCATTTTGAAGCCATTATTTGGCACAGAAATGCCTAGGATTGCTATGTACTTTTGAGTGACTGGCCCCTTTATCATGATGAAATGGCTCTCTTGTAATATTCTTTGCTTTAAAATCTATTTGTCTAATTATTTATATAGCCATGCCAACTTCCTTTTGTTTAGCGTTTGCATAGTATATCTTTTTCCATTCTTTTCTTTTTTAACCTGTTTGTGTCTTTATATTTAAAGTGGGTTTCTTGTAGGTAGCATATGGTTGGGTCTAACTTTTTTTCCCAATCTGACAGTATCTGTCTTTTAGTTGGAGTGTTTAGACCAGGGATTCTTAACCTTTTTTGTTCCACGGACCCCTTTGCCAGTCAGGTAAAATGTATACTACTGTAATTTATTTATTGCATACATTCATAAGTGAAGGAAATGCTATGTTTCAGTTAGGGGTCAGAGAAAATAAAGGTAATAAGCCGATTTTTTTTTCAATTCAAGCCCACAGACCCCCTGAAATCTTAACCAGGGACCCCTGGTTAAGAACTCCTGGTTTAAGTGATTTACTTTAAAATGAATACTGATGTGATAGGATTTAAGTCTGCTACATTGCTATTTGTTTTCCACTCGTCCCATCTATTCTTTAGTCCCTTTTCTTTTTGTCCCTACTTTAGATTAACTGAATATTTTTTACGATTCTATCTTATCTCCTATTTTGCCTTATTAACTATAACTGTTGAGTTATTTTAGTGTTACTTTAAGAGTTTTAGTATACATCTTTAACTTATTATAGTTTACCTTCAAGTGATATTCTTCTTCACTAACAACATACTTTCATTTTTTCCTCTCTTTGTGCTATTGTTTTATACATTTTCTTTCTACATATGCTATAAACATAACAATACATTGTATTGTGTTTGTTTTAAATAATTTTAAAAGAGATTTAAGTAATAAGAAATGGCATTTATATTTACCCGTATCTTTATCATTTCAGCACTGTTCATCCTGTTGAGTAGATAGACTTCCATCTTGTATCATTTTCTTTTTGCCTCAATAAAATCTTTTAACATTTCCTCGAGTACAGGTCTGTTGGTGATGGATATTTTCAGTTTTCTAAGTCTGAAAGAGTGTTTATTTTGCTTTCTCTTTTGAAAAATATTTTCCCAGAATTAGAAATCTAGTTCAACAGTTTTTCCACTTTAAATAGTTTAAAGATATTTTTCCACTGTATTCTAGCTTGTGTTGTTTCCAGTGAGAATACTCCAGCCATTCTTTCCGTTGTTCCTCTACATAATGTGTCTTTTTCTCTGGCTGCTTTTAAGACTTTATCTTTGTCACTGAATCTAAGAAATTTGATTATGAGATGGCTTCATGTAGTTTCCTTCCTGTTTCTTTTCCATGATTTCTTTCTTTCTTTATTTCCCCCTTCCCCCTCGTTGTTTGCACTTGCTGTGTCTGTTCGTCTCCCCCCTCCCCCCCTTTTTTTTAGGAGTCACCGGGAACCGGACAATGGCTTGAGCCACCTCCCACCTTCCTGTTTCTTATGCTTCGGGTTCATGGAGATTCTTGGATCAGTGAGTTTATAGTTTGCATCGAATTTGGGGGGGAAATTGGCAACTATTTCTTCAAATATTGCTTTCTGTATTTCTCCTTCATTTCAGGGACTCCAGTTGCACATGTACTAGCTCCCACTGCTCATTGATGCTCTTTTAATTGTTCTCGGACTTTCTACTCTCTGTCTTTTAGTTTGGGTCATTTCTATTGTTATACTTTCAAGTTCCCTAATCTAGTCTTTTACAATGTCCTGTCTCTGTTAATTACATCCAGTGTATTCTTCATCTCAGTCATTGTAGTTTTCATTTTTTAGAAGTTTGCTTTTAAGCTTTGTTATGCAGGATTAGAACAGCATTTGGTCTAGTGCTGAATTTCCAACTACTGAGGCAAGACCCCTCTGGGTACTATTCCCAGTGCCTGTGAGTTATAAGATTTTCCAATTAGGCTGATGGAAATTAGAACCACTCCCAGTCCTGTGGGAAAGGTGGGGATTGGTCTCTCTGCTCCTTTCAGCTTTGGGGATTATGATGGTCAGTATTCAGCTAAAAACTTGACAGAATCCTCTGCAGATTCCCAAAGTAGTTTCTCTGAGCAGCGCTCTCCTCTCTTGTACTCTCCTTGCTCTCTGCCCTGAACTCCAGCTGCCTTGGGCTCTCTGGCCACCCAGATTCATCCAAGAGAGTCCACTGGGCTCTGCTTGTGTTTTCCCTCCATGCCTGGCAACCTCAAGCTCTCCAGCACTAAGCCAGGACAATCCATAAGGCTTGCTCATCCCATTTGTTTCCTGCCTCTTAGGGTTCACTCTCCTTTGTTGCCCAATGTCAGTGTCTTGATAACTGTTTCATACATCTGTCCAGTTTTTTAGTTCTATTGGGTGGGAGGGTAAATCCAGTCCCTGTCACTCTATCTTGTCCACATATGGAAGCCCCCATATTTTAATGAAGGAATGTTTTCCTACTGTCTCTTGCAACCCACTAGGATGGACACTGTTTAAAAAAAAAAAAAAAAAAGAGACAACATGTTGGTGAGGAGGTGGAGAAAAGGAACCTCAGTACATAGTGGGAATGTAAGATGGTGCAGCTGCTAAACAGTTTAGTGGTTCCTCAAAAAGTTAAATATAGAATGACCATAGGATCCAGCAATACCACTTTTAGGAATATATGCAAAAGAGCTGAAAGGATATTTGTGCACCAATGTTCATAGCAGCATTATTCATAATAGCCTAAAGGTGAAAGCAGCCCAAGTGTTCATCAATAGGTGAGTGGATAAGCAAATCGCAGTATATACGTGCAATGTAATATTATTCCGCCCTAAAAAGGAATGAAGTCCTGACCCATGCTACAACATGAATGAACCTTGAAGACATCATGTTGAATGAAAGAATCCAGGCACAAAGGAAAATATTGTATGATAGCACTAATATGAAAGACCTATTATATGCAAATTCATAGAGACAGAAAGTAGATTACAAATTACTGGAGGTGGGAGGGGAGGTGGGAGGATGGGGATTTTATACTTAACAGGTACAGTTTCTGTTTGGGTGATGAAAAAAATTTTGGCAAAGGATGGTGGTGATGGTAGCATATTGGAAATATAATTAATACCACTGAACTGTACTCTTGAAAGTGGTTAAAAGCGGAAATTTTATGTTGTATATGTATCACCAAAATAAATTTTAAAAAAAGCGAAACTAAATTAAAAAATCCAGAGCTGCGGTTCTACTTTACAATCTTCAAAGAATTTTCTAAAAACAATGGGAGGTTTTCAAATCATAAAAAACATACTTTGAGTAATTGAAACGTTAATAGTATTCCTTCAGCAGCAGACTATTTTTATTAATCTCAGAAATCTTGATTCCAAATCAAACATTGGTATATTCAGCACTCAAGTGAAATTAAACTATTATTTTTACCTCTGTTTGTGGCACATAAAAAGAAGAAAATTCAAATAGTTTACACCAATTTCTATTTTGGTTGAAAGAAATTTCAGAGTTTTGGCCAGTGTATGCCAGGCACTTCCTCTCCACCAATGCTTCCACTATCATTTTCTGGAAGTTTCACGGTCTGACATGTTTGTGATAGCCAACACTTACTTAGTGCTTACTTTGTGGCAAGCACTGTTCTAATTACTTATTAACTCATCATCTTTACAACAACCCTTAAAGGTAAGTATGATGGTAATTTCCACTTTACAGATAAGGAAACTGAGGCACAGCTTCAGTTAAGTCTTTTGCTCAAGGTGCACAACTGGTAAGTGACTGGGCCATGATTTGAGCTGGGGTAGTTTGTGCTCTTAATCACCCCCTCAGTGTAAACAAAATGAAATTTTTTTCCTGACTTCCTCCTCAGATTACTCATTACTAGTGTATGGAAACACTACTGATTTTTGCATATTAATCTTGTACCCTGCCACTCTGCTGAATTTGTTTATTAGCTCTAGTAGCTTTGTTGTACATTTTTCAGGATTTTCTAGGTATAAGATCATATCATCAGCGAATAGCAAAAGTTGTACTTCTTTCTTTCCAATTTAGACACCTTTTATTTTTCTTGCCTGATTGCTCTAGCTGGAACCTCTAACATTATATTGAACAACAGTTGTGACAGTGGGCATCCTTGACTTGTTCTCGATCTCAATGGAAAAGCTTTCAGTCTTTCACCTTTGAGTACAATGTTAGTTGTGGATTTTTCATATATGCCCTTTATCATGTTGAGAAAGTTTCCTTCGCTTCCTATCTTTTGCAATGTTTTTATAAAGAAAGGATGCTGGATTTTGTCAAATGCCTTTTCTGTATCAATCAATAAGATCATGTGAGTTTTCTTCTTTGATTTATTAATGTGGTGTAATACGTTGATTGGTTTTCTTGTGTTGAACCACCGTGGCATGCCTGGGATGAAACCCACTTGATCATGATGAATAATTCTTTTACTGTGTTGTTGGATTTGATTAGCAAGCATTTTTATTTTACTGAGGATTTTTGCATCCATTTTCATTAGAGAAATGGATCTGTAATTTATTTTTCCTAATATCTTTATCTGGCTTTGGTGTTAGGATGATATTGGCTTCATAGAAAGAGTTTGATAGAATTATTTCCTCTTCAATTTTTTGGAATAGGTAGAGTAAGATTGGTATTAAATCTTCTTTAAATGCTTGGTAGAATACACCTGTGAAGCCATCTGGTTGTGGGCTTTTCATTTTGGGGAGTTGTTTGATGACTGTTTCAATCTCTTTGCTTGTGATTGGCTTGTTGAGGTCTTCTATTTTTCTAGGGTCAGTGTATGTTGTTTGTACATTCCTAGGAATTTTTCTATTTCTATTGTCTAGTTTTTTTGCATAAAGTTGTTCTCTCTTATTTCTGTGGGGTCAATAGTAATGTTCCCGTTTTCATTTTTTATTTCATTTATTTGCATCTTCTCTCTTTTTTTCTTAGTCAGTCTAGCTAAGGGTTTGTCAATTTTGTTAATCTTTTCAAAGAAACAACTTTTGGTTTTGTTAATTCTTTCTATTGTTTTTTTGTTCTCAATCTCATTTATTTCTGCTCTGATCTTTGTTATTTCATTCCTTCTACTTGCTTTGGGATTAGTTTGCTAAGAGTGTGTTGTTTAATTTCCATATGTATGTGAATTTTCCCTTTTTCTGCTGCTTGTTGATTTCCAACTTTATTCCATTATGATCAGAGAAAGTGCTTTGTATAATTTTGATTTTGTTGAATTTATTGAGATCTGCTTTGTGACCCAATATATGGTCTATCCTGGAGAAAGATCCATGAGCATTTGAAAAGAAAGTATATTCTGCTGTTTTGGGGTGCAATGTTCTGTATATGTGTATTAGGTTTAGTCCATTTATCATATTATTCAAGCTCTCTGTTTCTTTATTTATCCTCTGCCCAGATGTTCTATCTGATGCTGAGAGTGGTGTATTGAAGTCTCCAACTATTATTGTAGAGATGTCTATTTCTCCCTTCAGTTTTGCCAGTGTTTGCCTCATATATCTTGGGGCATCCTGTTTAGGTACATATACATTTATGATTGTTATTTCTTTCTGGTGAATCATTCCTTTTATTAATATGTAATGTCCTTCCTTGTCTCTAATAACAGTTTTGCTTTTAAAGTCTATATCATCTGATATAAGTATAGCTACCCCAGCTTTTTTTTTTTTT
>JAQZBX010011386.1:0-42802 GCA_029593785.1 Cabassous unicinctus
ACAGTTTTAGGACACTAAACAATATCCTGCTAAAAATCCTTTTGTCTCGCTTCACATTTTAAATTTTATTTTTATTTATTATTTATTCCAACTCACAGAACCTCCAGAATGGGATTGTTTTAACTACGTTTTTTTTTTGTATATTTCTCTTAATTACATACTATCCTTTATGGTCTTTCATTTGAATTTCTTTTGTTATTAAAATGGACATATGCTATGCAAATTCATTTTATTGGCACCGTAAAACAGCTGCTTTTCATAAGGGAAAAGAGAAATTAGTGCTTTTTTTGCAATTAATTCAGATTCTGTTTTCTTTATAATCATTTCCTTGTAGGACTGAGGTACTATGAGAAAATCTTACTTTAGGAGAATTACCCCAGTGTTGAGGTGAGAGACTTTGTTCCAAGCAGTTAGGTGGCCTTGGCCGCCCTCCTTTCTACCAGAGCCCTGCGGGTAGTGTAGTGCTGTGAAGTACTGCCCTTCCTAGACTTAAGCCAGCCGCCCTTCACTCATAGCTGCCATCGGATTCTACCTGGAGAATCAGCTTCAAAACACTACAGGGTAACCTATTCAGGGACTACATCGGGAGTCTCCAGGGCTGACAGTGGTTTCTACATTGTTTCCTCCGAGTTCTTCCTAGGCAACCTGCCTTGGACCCCTGTTTCCTTTCAGGGGCAGGTGTCCTGCCCCCACTTCCCAGTGCCATGACCAGGGTCCTTCTACTCGGAAAGCCCCATGACCAAAGGGCTCCTTGAATTTCCTCAGTCAGGGCTTCTCCATCTTCCACACATCCTAGAATTTCCTAATTCTGCCTAGAGGTTAAAGGCCCCTGGCGCCTCCCCTTGCCTGACCCTCTTTCTTCTCCCCACTGTGGCTATAGTCGCCAGACCCTCTGGGCACCTGTTGAGCCTGTCACCCTCCAACATAGCCCTCAAATCTGTCTCCTCAGTGGGTAAGGATGACCTAGGTGTTCCCAGTCTTAATGGGCGCAAGCACCGCTTGGGGAAACTTAAAAATACAAATTCCTGAGGCTCACCCTAGAGATACTGATTCAGTTGGTCTGGGGTGGGCCTAGGGAATTTTTCGCAAGTACTGGGGAATTCTCATTCAGCCAAGACCCCTGTCTGTATGACATTGACCTAAGTCCCAGCCCCCATGACGGTTGGCCCCTTCCTTCTGCGGTTCATGGACATGGCTTCTGGAACATGCAGTACCCATGTGACATGTATGGACACTGAAACCCAAAGGACCTGAGGCTGTTTGGGGTCTGTCCTTCCCTGTCCTTAAGTTAGGGTCTGATGAAAGGGTTACAGCTGCTCTTCCAAAGACGCATGCCCCAACCTGGTATCATTTCAGGCATTTCAAGAGGTACAGCCATGGTTTCCAAACTTGGCCAAAATGTCTTGGGTATGTGATTAAAAATAGATTCAAAACCCATGCCCCCAACATCACTGAATCAAATTCTTCAGAATGGAGACTGTGAGCTTATATTTTACCACATGCTCCAGAGGAGTCTGATGCAAACCTGTGATTGACCTGTAAGCATTTAGGAATGTAGGACTTTCCTTCTGGTACCTGATATTTCACAGTTAGGAATTACTCCCTTTGGTAAAAAGATTTTTTCCCCCATTAATATGCAAACAACCCTGGGAAAGAGGATCTCTTCAAATACCATAGAATAGGTGTGGCAGTTTGATACAGTTATGAACTCCAAAAATAGATATTGGCTTATGTTTGTAAACTGGTCTTTTTCTCTGGGCATATTAAAGTGTATTGGATTCAGTGGTTTTACTTTCACTTGATTAAATTATGATTAGGGCTTTGATTGGGCCATGTCAGTAGGGATAAAAGACATGGCAAAGGACAGAGTTGGAGTTCTGATGCTGGGTTTTTGAGCTGGAGCCCCAGGAAGTAAGCACACAGAGGAGCTTGGTCATGAGGAAGGAAAGAGGGCCCTGGGAAAAGAAATGAGCCATTCGCCTGGTAGTATACAGTTGGCCTTGTGGGGAGAACATGCAGCTGAGCCCAGAGAGAATCAAGCCCTGGGGAGAGAGACAAAGCCTAGAGAGCCTGACCATGGAGACTTAAGAGGAAGAGGAAGGCTGAACGTTGGCAGCCATCTTGCTCCGACTCGTGGCAGTAGACTGGTGAGGGAAGTAACTTATGCTTTATGGTCTGGTAACTGTAAGCTTCTACCCCAAATAGACACCCTTTATAAAAGCCAACAAATTTCTGGTTAGCACCCTTTTGGCTGACTAATACAGTAACATTTAACACTTTGCTTTCAGGAGGGTTTTTAAGGTATATTCCAACAATGTCTTAATGGAATTATGAGGTTGCTTAGTTTTACATTCATTAGTACATACTCCTAGTTCTCTATCTTCCCTCTACCAACATTTACTATTTTTTTAAACAAATCAATTTTATTGAAACAATAATAAAGCATACAATTCATCCAAAGAGCACAATCAATGATATTTGGTATAATCACATAGTTGATTATACCATTATTAGAGCATTTTCATTATTTCAATAATAAACAATCATTATCAGAGCATTTTCATTATTTCAATAATAATAATAATAAAAAACACACAAGAAAAGTCCTCACCTCTCAATCTCTCTGTGCTTTCCCTGTTGTACATAGTAGCTATTTCTGGCTATCCTTGCACAATTATTTGTTTATTAAGCAGTTTTATTAAGATATATTCATATGCCATATGATCTATCCAAAGTGTACAATCATTGACGTTTAGCATAGTCACAATGTTGTACATTCATCACCTCAAAAAGTTCAGAACAATTTCATCACGTCTGAAAGAAAGACTCCACACCCCCAGCATCCACTCCCCAGCCTCCACAACCACAAATTTAATTTCATCTCTATAAATTGATTTATATTTACACTCTACACAAATGGAATCATATAATATGCAGCACTCTCCATTTCCTTTTGTTTAAAATAATTATTTTTATGAATAATCCCACTAGACCCTTCAGAACAGAGACTGTGTTAAGTTGTCTCTGTATGTCAAACAGTGTCCAGCATGTGTGTTCAAAAAATGGTTGCTTAATAAGCAAAAATAGAATCTTAATCCTCACACCTCAGTGCTAGTGGATTCGTGAGGTGTTTTCCTTAGGGTAGATTTTGATATGGAGAGGGATGATGACATGAAGGCTTTGGGATATACTCACACACACACACCTCCCAGGAGAAAGCTGAAGACACATTAGATGGATGTCACCTAGGGGTCTTTGCTCCTGAGACGCACTCTGGAAAGGGCGACCCCTCTTTCATAGCAGGGCGCTGTCTCAGCTGCCATAGGAGTGCAGGGTTTGCTCTGCAAGCAGGTGGAAGGGGTAACTCTGCAGGCATTGGCTCAGTCGGCCTCTAAGGGCTACCTTCCCAACATATCCAGTCTGCTGATATCTAAATAAAAACAAAACTCTAATAAAATGAGAAAAGGTGTGTTAAGCTTTGATGGGGTGTCCAGGGTCTAGAATGCCACACCAGGGGGACAAAATAGGGAAACCTGCCTTCATGGTTGGGCAGAATGCTCTTTCTTGCCCTGCAAGAAATAGGAAATAGGCTGGAAGATAGGCAGGCAGGGACCCGAGGAAAGAGAAGGTCACTTAAAAGGGAAAGTAAGGGGAAGCGGGTGTGGCTCAATGGATAGAGCTCCCGTTTACCATATGGGAGGCCCCGGGTTCACTTCCCGGGGCCTCCTTGTGAGAGCAGGCCGCGCCCACACGGCGTGGTGGGCTGATGCAGCAGGACCTCACAGCAAGGGGGAGATAAGCAGACATGGAAAAAACACACAGCGAATGGACACGGCAAACACAAGCAGCAAGGGGGGGATAAATAAATAAATAAATAAATCTTTGGGAAAAAAAAGGGAAAGTAGGACAATGTTTCAAAGTCACATGCCCTCTAATTCACTCTTTTGTCTGAGGCCAACCTAAAGAGGAGGGTGCTTAGGTAAAGAGTGGGGATCCTAGTTTAGGGGATGATTTTAAAGTGAGAGCAAGGGTAGTGGAATAGTGGATTTATGAATAAAAGACTCAATGTGATGAGGATGCTTGGAATGTCATGATCATCTTGATAAACTTACCTGTGACTAGGGATGACCCTGTTTATCTGGTGGGATTTGCTTTTATGTTACAAATTAAACTGATAGCATGAAAATTGGATACAGTTAAAAACACAGCCCTTTGTGTCCCATCCCATCCTGACCAGTCTAGTGCTCAGCCCATTAGAGGAGCCGAGCAGAGCCGAGGGGAGCAGAGAGATTTGCTGTCCCTGGTGAGCCCAGGGAACCCTCTACCATATCTGGGTCCCGGTCCGATGGCCGTGTACCCACATTACCCACAACCACCAACAGGGCCTAAAACCTACCCTCCAGGGCCTATGGGGGGACCCTACCTCCTGCCTCAGGGTACCCCTACCAAGGATACCTGGCTGGTACGGCAGGAAGGGTGGGCCTTGGAAGCCTCCTAAAACTGCAGTGTATGCATTAGAAGACCAAGAAAGGGATGCCCTGGGTCCATCCAGCTGCTTGCAGCCTGCTGGACTGCTCTCTGCTGTTGCTACCGATGGCACATGCTCCCCTGAGCAGCCCTGCTGTCCTGTCCTGTCCTGCCAGCTCCGCCACCACCTCAGAGGGATATGCCTGCCCCCATCTCTTCTTTTTTTTTAAAGATTTATTTATTTATTTATTTATCCCCCCCTTGCTGCTTGTGTTTGCTGTGTCCATTTGCTGTGTGTTTTTTCTGTGTCTGCTTATCTCCCCCTTGCTGTGAGGTCTTGCTGCATCAGCCCACTGCGCCATGCGGGCCGGCCTGCCCTCACAAGGAGGCCCCGGGAAGTGAACCCGGGGCCTCCCATATGGTAAACGGGAGTTCTATCGATTGAGCCACACCCGCTTCCCTCCCATCTCTTCTGATGGCTGTAGCAAATGGCTAGCTCCACAGCAATACCTTTACTTCCAACACAGTGGGATTCTGAACTAGCAGGGCTTGCTACTGTTTAATTCAGTGACTTGATCTTTGTCATGTTCAAAATCTGGTTCTTTTTGGTCTTTGACAAGTGTGCTAAATGATCCTCCTTTTTTTTTTTTTTTTCTTTTGCCAAAGGCTTATTTATGAAATACTATACTTTTTAAATTATACATTCAAGGTAGTGGCAAGATGTAATATGCTACTAAATGATTTCTCAGCTAACACCCTGTATGTTTCAATAAATCTATCCAAACCTCAAACACACACACGCAGACATACACTCAAAACCAAGGACCTAGGACTGAAGTGTGACTTTGTCCTTTACACATTAAATATTGCAGAATCTTGCAACACATCTTTCCTAATGTACTACATGCTGCAATATGTCAACGTAAGTTTAAAAGTTAAGGGAAAAATGTGGACTAACTGCAAATCTCAGTTTCCAATAAGCTTTCCCATGTTTTCGTTTGATTGTCTGTTTAAGGCTTAAAGGAATCTCTCTCTGATTCATGTACCTCTCTCTGATTCATGAGGTACTCAGTGTCCCCATTCTTGACTGACTCCCAAAGATGTTCTCTCCAGTTCACAGTCTGGCCAATTATAAGGCCCAGAACCTTTTTTTCTAAACTTTTTGTGGCAAGATGAACTAACAAATTCTTCCCTTCCCCATCTCGCTCATCATTTGATATCAAAAAGTTTCCATCAAGCTGGATCATTCCTTCCAGATAGCAAAGGGAGCAACCATTGACAACCTGTGTACCATGAATTTTAATCCAGTGTGGCTGGTATCAGGCAGTGCAAAAAAGTCAAAAGCACTGGATGGGGGGGCGGGGGGGTAGGATGGGATTCTCTGTTATTCCTAAAGGGCCAGGATAATAGGAGCTGTAACTCTAGTTATCTCTAGTAATGTGCATTTCTGCTAGGTGTGTTTGATTCGTGGGGGACCCCAGCCAGCCCATGGATCTCACTGGTGGTGAGACAAAACTGGAATTGGGGTCCCACATTTATGCCATTTTGGAGGTTAGAGATTATCTGCCTCTGGAGTGAATGAGCAAAGAAGAACTGAGCAAGGAAGGTGCCCTCTTGCTACCTAAGGCCATCGATCCACCTGAGATGGATCTGCTTGCTCCCATCAACTCAGAAACACCAGCCCAGATCTTAACTCAACTGAAGGCATGGGCTTCCCAAGGGCATGCAATATGCTCAAGTCGCCGCCATTTTAAGAAACAATTTCCCTCACACTCATCTTTAAGGGTCGTTTCCTCAGAGAAGTCAGTCCTTAGGCCCGGTGTACTTTCTTTCACTGTAGTCTTTGTCATTTTATATTTATTTTGTCACAATTTGATTAAAATACTTCCATCTACCAAATTATAAACTCCTTGTGTATTGTGTATGTTTTCACATGCCGTTCTGTCCCCAGCATTTAGGAGGTAACCAATAAGTACCTTTTAGATAGGAGGATGAGTAAATGTGGATGGGGCTGAGTTTGTGAGGATGTAGATAGAGTCACCAGACTGAGAGACTTGAATAGGAGGCGGCTTGAGGGCGGGCAGAGTCCAGAGGACACAGAAGTCTTGAGGTAAGGAAGAGTCTGAAGGGCACAACCTCCTCAAAAAGGGCTTTGTGGCAGAGACTTCCTTTGTGCAGTCAAATTAGCCAGAATTTCAGCCTTTAATCTCCTGCCCTGGAATGACCTTCTGAGATGTGCCTCTCTCTTTAGAAGAACTTACCATATCTACATAATCCTATGTTTGTGTTGTCTGTTGAAGCCTCACCAGGCAGGATGGCCAGGAAAGAGATGAGCCCAGATCCCCCAATTTTCTGAGCATTTTCTCAGAGAAGGGCTTGGAAGGACATTAGCCCCTGAGTGGAATAGGAATAGGATGCAGAATCACCCTCAGTCAGTGGCAGTTGTGTGGACACAGATTCAACATCACAAATGCCCCACATAGGTTAGGAAGATCCCTTTTGAGGACAGAAGTGAGATAAGGCTCCCAGTAAAACTAGGTTAGAATTTTAAAACCACTAAGTTCCAAAATCTTCTTCACAGTAATAGTTCAATCGGAAACTGATCAGGTTTCATCCTCATCTATAAGAAAAGTAAACTTATCAGCAACAATTCTTGAAAAATAAAGAAACATCAAGTGACGTATCCACCCAGCCATTCATTTATTTATCCAACAAATATGTTTTGACAAAGCAGATACAGTTCGTAGAGCCTCAGAGAGTAGCAAGGCAAACAAGTGATTATGGAGTGAGAAAGAATGAAACAGTGCTGTAACATTGAAACAGCCAAATGCTGGAGGAGAATGGAGAAATGGGCAAATCATTCTGACCTTTTTTATGCCATCCATTTCCTAGATTGGAAGATTAAGAGTTAAATATTTTCATGGAACTTTGAAAGTTTTGTTTTATTTTGGATTTAGTCTTGGGAGACTAGATTAATAGCAGGTTCCTGTTCTCCATCTCTTCTAAAGACAAAGAAAAGGAAATTGTGGCAAGCAGGGAATGAAAGATGTAAACATCCAGAGACTGGGAGATTATAGGATGTCAACACTATACAGGACTCAGGAGTCAAGTAGCCCTCCCTCTTATATTAAGGTTGAAGGATGAGGAAATAGATCCATGGGAAGAGAATGAAGTTTGGGGGGTAATTATCAGAATTTTTCACTAACAATGATGTGACTAAATCAGCATTTTCATTTGAAAAATGTATATATAAAATGTTCCAGACACTTTTCTATGTGCCTTCCATATAACTCATTCAAACCTTTTAACAACTCTATGAATAGGTATGGTTATTATTCCCAAATTACAGATGAGGAAGTAGAGGCACAGAGGCAGTAATCCCTTGCCCAGTTAACAACAGAGTGGGATTCAAACCCAGAGACTCTGGCTTCAGAAACAATGTGTTCAACCCCACATATTCTGCCTCTTGTTCACTTGGGAAAAATGTATATTATTTATTATGCTCTTTAATGTGGTGATTCTCAGTATTAAACATATCTGGTTTTTGCTGAAAGGTCCTTCCATTTTATTTTCCCAAATAAAGCAACCATGAAGTTAAGGTTAACATGAGTACATTTCTAGCTCTCAGAGGATTGTCACAAAGGTTGAAATTTGCTTTTAGAGTAATTTGATATTGGAAAGCTACAATACTATTGGGTTTCCTGGCAATATCAGGTCAATGCCAGTCCCTGTTCAAACATTAGTTGTGCAAAGTGTTTCAGAGGAGCTGGTAGCCTAACAGATGCAATCATGGAATGTCTTTCTCTGGGCACCAAAATTATAACTGGCCATCCAATTACCATGCCTCTTAACTGTGGGGATAAGGAAATAGAAAGAAGATACAAAATATCTGTAGTGGTAAGTCACTGATAATTTTAGTTAACAAATAATGCAGGCACAGTTAGTGTTAATTACAATATGCAAATATTAGGGGTGTTCATTCATTGATTCATTCAACAAGTATATACTGAGTACCTGTGTGCCCAATAATGCCAATGCTGGAAACACATATAAGAATAACACAGAGCCTGGCTGCTGAGAGGCTCACTCTAGGAGGGCCATAGCAGCAAAGGAATGATGTGCTCCCTGAACCCAGAAGAGAGCAAGCCTAACACTGAGAGAGAATGGGAAGAGCTCTGGACTCTTAAACACCAGAGTCTTAATTCTGATTCTGCCTCTTGCAAACCATTTAACTCACTAAGCCTCTGTTTTCTCACCTGAAAAGTGGGGATAAAAACACCCACCTTGGAATGTAGAATGGTACAGCCACTGTGGAAGACTGTTTGGCAGTTCTTAAGGAAGTTGAATATAGACTTGCCATGGAACCCGGCAATACCATTACTAGGCATTCACCCAGAAGAACTGAGAGCAAAGATACGAACAGACATCTGCACACCTATGTTCATAGCGGCATTATTCATGATTGCCAAAAGTTGGAAACAACCCAGGTGTCTATCAACTGAAGAATGGATAAACAAGTTGTGGTGTTTACACATGATGGAATATTATGCAGCATTAAGAAGCAATGAAGTCGTGAAGCATATGACAACATGGATGGACCTGGAGGAAACTATGTTGATTGAAGCAAGCCAGACACAAAAGGATAAATACTGTGTGATTGTACTACTATAAACTGAATATATTGTGTAAACTCGTGGAGTTAATAATTAGAATATAGGTCATCAGAAAATAAAGGAGGATAAAGAATGCAAAGCTAAGGGTTAATCTGGGCAGAATTGGCTAAAAAAAAAACGGTTATTTGTAAGTCTTTGGAAATGAATAGAAAAGGTGAAAGCATATCATGGTGTTTGTAACTAGCAGAGCTATTATATGGGTATGACAGTAGATGAAAGAGAAAGTCTACTTTCTCTTTCATGCATATTAGTAGAAGGAAAGCTAAAAACTGTAACATGGGACTGTATAAGATAGTAAAACCTTAAGTGAAACATGAATATGGGTGGTGTTGCATACATAAGACTGTTTTTGCAAAATATAAATACAAATATACTAGAGAGAAGGAAACAGAATAGCAGCTATGTACAGCAGGGGAAGCAAAGAGAAATTGAGAGGTGATGAGTTTTGTTTGTTTTTTGTTTGTTATTATTATGATTGGAATAATGAAAGTGCTCTAAGAATGATAGAAGTGATGAATGGGCACAAATATGTGATTGATTACATCAAATACCATTGATTTTACACTTTGGATAGATTTATGCTTTATTAATATGTTTCAATAAAATTGATTTGTTAAAAAATAAAGATAAAACACCCATCTCACAGGGTGGCTGAGAATACTAAATTACATGTCCAAAAAAAAAAAAAAAAATTCTAGTTTTCTTTTTCTACCCTTCTTCAAACTTTCCCTCAATCCCATGGCCCCAACCTACCCCCTCCAAAATGTTGGGGGAATTGGGAAGATTTCATGGTCACCTGGCGTCATATGAACTTGGTCTTGAAAGGTAAAAGGTGAAACTGACAGGCAGAACCAGCAGCAAGGACTTCCAGGAAGAGAGGGCAATGTGTTCCAAAGCACTAAGTTGTGAAAGATCATGGTCGTGGGGAGCTGGAGGATGGTGAGTGGTTTAGAGTGGTGAGAAAATGGGCTGGATGGACGAGTGTGGTGAGGTGATTGTCAAGCAGGAATAGGAAGGCAGACCAGGGATACTAAAGCCAATCTCGCTGGGGCTGGGCGTCAAGTTCTGACTATGTGACACACTCTCTCCTCTGAGCGATATCCAGGTATGCGTGGACTCTATTGCCCCATTTCACCTCAAATTCTGGGCCCTGAAATCCTAGTCTTGCACAGCAGAATTGGATTTTCTAAGATCCCAGATCCAGTTTGATGTTTTTGTTTTTAGATCCAGTATCTGGTTGCTTCATTGTGGATGAAACTGAGATGGCGAGTATTCAAGTATCTTTTTCCTAGTGCCAGTAAGAAATAGTAGTCCAGACATGAAGTAACTTCTTTAGAGAACACAGCACTAAAGAAACCCCACCAAAACATAGTTCGTGGTATTACTCAGTTTCTTACGTAAATCCAAATTGAATCCATATAAAAGAAAATCATTGTACCAGTATTAGAAGGTTTATAGAGGCTTATGTGATTTTAACAAAGGGATAATTACTTTTATAGGAATTATTTTTAAAATCTTAATTTTATGGTTAAGCATGCTATTTGAGTTTGGTTACATCATAGGCAGGAAAAGAATAATCAGAATCTTAATGAAGAAAACGCTCAGAAGAAAAGGGAGGGAGCAAACTGTGAAAGGTGAGGACACAATTTAGAGTCAGAAAACCTGGTTCATGCTCTGATTTTGTCATTTATTGGCTCTGTGTCTTTGGACAAGTCAGTTAACCTCTCTGAACTTCATTTTCCTCTCCTCTTGAATGGGGAAAAGAGTAAGACACATATAATATGCATTTTAGAAGTATCAAGTGGCATACTCTATGTAAAAGTGTTTCATGACTTAAAGCTATTAAAACATAAAGCTATTTTAATGTTATTTACTAATTCCACTCATTATTGATTGAAAAGATTAAACTCTATCATCAAAAGAAAAAAATCTTTTCTATAAAAGTCTACTAAAGTCAACTGCCATCAAATGTCACAATGAAAATATATAAACCAAGGAACTTTGTAGCGCTGTCATATGGTGTTTGAATAATGATTGCTACCTATTTCCTTCCTAGGGCATTTGCTTATTTTAGAATTTAGTAATGACTGTTCTCTGGACCATTAGATCTGAGAGCTCTTCCTCATGAGAAGTACTGCCTGCTTCATCCCTGACTTAAGAGAGTTGGGAAGCTTTTGACTTATCAAAACCTCTGATGAATCCCACAATAACTTTGTTTAATACAGCATTTCCCAAACTTATGGAAGCATAGAACTGTTTTCAAGTACTAGCTTTAGTTCTAAAGAACACATTTTGGGAACATTTTTTGCATAGATGTTCCTTAAAACAAAAGCAACCACCAGAAGTCCAACAACCAGTGGAGAATTTCAATCAATGCAATTTTATTAAATGGTCAATACATTCTAACTGCCCTATAAGCTTTTTTCTAGATTGCAAACATTTTGTTTTCATCCATTACTAGGTAAGTTTGTAGTATTAGCTGTAAATAACTTATGCCAGGAAAATAACGTCTCAAGAAACGTTCTCCATTTTTCAGATGGAGAAACTGAGCTGTCAGGAACTTAAGTAACTTGTCCAAGGTCACACAGCTAGTAGACGGGAGTTCTGAGATACAGACCAAACTGTTGCCCTAGAGCCAGCCAATGATCTGATGATCAAAAACAAAATGTGTTTCCTGATGTGGTCCTGCTTGGTATTCATGTTAGGACTGCTTTCCATCCTTTCAAACACTGATTTAAAGCAAACTCTTAAGGACTGTTGGGGAGATTCAGCCTGGCCAAAAGCCAGCTCAAGTGTTTGTAGCACAGAAGATGAAGGGTTGTCAGTTGTCTCATACCACCCAGGAATTTCTTAGAGCTTTTCTAAAAGTCTACTGATAAACAATAGCCACAAAAGATGACAAACTTAAACTTTGTTCAGCACTTCATTACTTTATAGATGAAGTTCTCATTGTACTTCAGTTTACAACCTAATTAGTATTAATGCATTATTTAGATGACTAATCCATAGTCCCATAATAAATGAGGCAATGAACCACTGCTTTTGATCTTTTCTGTATTAGCTGAGATATAGATGGCAATAAATGATTAAATAAGCAGTTCATTAAAAAGTTGAGCAAATGCACAATAAACTAGTTTCTAGTACAAATTGCTTTGATCCCATCACGATTTGTGTTGCTCCGGAAGGCTTTCGTTTTCTAAACCTGACTTTTGCTTTTATTAAATTTCAGGTTAGGCAGACAAATGCACATCTACCTTGATCTCTCCTGAATCCTCCCCCAATCCTTCCAATTTAGACATTTTAGTAGCTTTATTAAAGATGCTTGCCTTTATTAAATAAAAATAAATGGAGAAGTGTGATAGTGTAAAGAGAATCTAGTTTCAACAAGCTTAAAGTAGCCTAAAAATTAGTCTTAAAAACATTTCTTTCATATGGCTTTTTTTTTTTCAGATTCCAAAATGGTAGTTTCAGTGAAGGTATGCAGCGCCTTATACTTCCATTGAAATGAACAGTGTAGGATGGTTTTAGTACAATTTGATGCGTGTCTCTCTGTGTTAAGTAGTGTCTCTATTGTTCCTGGCTATTATATGTAATCTGAGTGGGTGTTGTTATCATGTTTTCAAAAGTGCCTATGGGAGCAATAAAATGAGGAGGATCTAGGTTTTCAGAACAAACAGTGAGATTTACCATTCTGAACAAAGTTAAATTGGATATGTGGGAATTTAGAAAGTAATTTGTGTTGCTAGGTCAGCTTGCTATACTGCAGGGTCTGGTGTCCATAGGAAAATATTATTTTCCCCTGAAAAATGACAACCAGCTAGTAAAATAGGGAATTAGGAACACATTTGTTACATGGGACCTCCTTTAAACAAGAATTTTGGTTAACAGCAGAAAATGATTTTAATATAAAGTTTATTATAAAGTTTAATATAAAGTTCATTAAAAACAGAAGTGAAGTTATAATATTATTTATTGTATCCCAATCCCATCATCATATCTACTGTGGATTATACTTAAACTGGAATTCCAGGGAAAAAATGCTAGCAAGTTATCGCCTGCTTCCCTCCTGCATATTGTAAATGACAGATTTTT
This sequence comes from Cabassous unicinctus, assembly GCA_029593785.1. Taxonomy (NCBI): domain Eukaryota; kingdom Metazoa; phylum Chordata; class Mammalia; order Cingulata; family Chlamyphoridae; genus Cabassous; species Cabassous unicinctus. The sequence continues at coordinate 13,233 of JAQZBX010011386.1, forward strand.
CATTTGTACCCTTTCCTCAAATGTTTATTTTTTTCTTACATAAAGTTCAGGTTTGACACCCTCAAAACTGGATTAAGTTCAGCAAGTCACCTCCCTTGAATACTTTTTTACAGACTTCAAAATGAAGACCATCATGTGTCCCTGCATGAAGGGCAGATCCAATTAATGCAATGTTGACCAATGGAGAAACCTAACTGACAAAAATCTTACACCAGGATCTTCACTGTTAACGGGGCCCCAGGGAAGAGGGAGCAGCTCCCGGGCTTCACTCTTGGGGGACAGCTGGACAACTCAGCCCCATCTGGGAGGATGCTTTTGTTTGTATCTCAGGTTGCCGCCTGACGATTGGTGGCTGGGCTCGAAGGGAGGGTCCGCTGGAAATGCGACACTGGGGATGCTGCCCCCTATCACATGATGGAAATTTCCACTCTTTCCGAAAGGCGAAAAGAAAAGAAAGAAGGGTATCTCAATCCACCCTTTTCTGATACTTCCCCTGGATCCCAATCCGGAGAGGGTAGAAAAAGAGGCGGGTGAGTGAAGCTTTTTACATTTTCCTTTAGACCTAGAGACTTGACAGTGTGCAAACTTGTGGCTGGATCCCAGCCTGGATGTGTGTTTGTGAGTGTGCACGGGGACACACACACGTGTTCGTCTCTTAACAGTCTTAAGTCAGGCGTTGTGGCTCTTAACGTGTTGATATTCCCTGATTATTATTATTTTCCAAAGGTTCACACTTTGGACGGGTTGTTATTGGCTAATGACCATATTGACTGGAAATGAAGCAAACCTAGGCACACCGAGAGAAAAGAAGGCTCATGTGTGACTCTTTCCAAGGAGAGGTGATTGTGCTAAGGCAACCTATCCCGGGGGGAGAGGCGGGAAGGGGAGCAGGGTGAAGGGTTACCCTGCCCCCCGCCCCGGGGATCCCTTAGCGCTTGGATTTCGCGTTGGGTGCACCGGGGACCGCCTTCCACCACAGTGGCCGCACCGCCTGCCCAGCTGAGAGGCCCCGAGCCCGTTGGGGAAGCTGGCTTCGCGTTAGCTGGGGATCATGCTGGCGAGGTGTTACCCGAGTCGCGGGACCCGTGCCCGTGTCCTCAGGACGGGGACACTGGGTGCTGGGCTTAAAATAGATCAGTCTTCCCTGACAGCTGGGCAGCAGGGGAGGCCAGCACTTGTGGGGTCTGGGTCCCGGGGTCCCTGAGAAGTCTGTTAGGGGAAGGGGTAGGAAGATGGTAGTGTGATTGGGGGTGCCTTGGCGCCTGGGGGTGGGAGGGTGAGAAAGACACAACAGGCGTGCGGAGGGAGGCGTCCTGCACGGTGGGACTGGGGAGCCTGAAGCTCGCTGGCTACCAGCGAGCGGCGGCAGGGGAATGCGGAGCGGGAAAGGCGAGAGGAGTCGAGGAACCAACAGCCCTGGGGAGGAGGGGACGAAGACAAAAAGTGGTCAGAGCCCAGACCCGGAGAGGATGAGGCCGGGCGGGAAAGTGAAAAGGAGAACAGAGAATGAACCAAAGGAGGGGGAAAGGTAGCTGCCACACAGAGAGCCCCTGAGAGGAGGAGCTGGGAGCATCTCAGAGTCCCCGGGACGAGGGAGGTGAGCGCCAGGAATGGGGAGCCGCTGCGCTAGGGCAGCGCGCGCCGAGAGGCACTCAGCCTAAGGGTGGCGGAGCAGGGCACTGCGCCCTGGGGTGGGGTGGGGGCGGCGCGGTGTCGGGGAGTCGCCGAGTCCCCCAAGCTCTCCTTGGTGATCCAGCAGAGGGAGGTGGAGAGAGAGTCCCCTTCTATGCGCGCCGGAATGGCCGACGAGATGCGCACCGGGCTGCTGGCCAGGTTGGCAGATGATCGGCGAACTACGCCGGGGGTCCCAGGCGCGGGAGTGAGACGTGGTCGCGGTGTGTCGGGAATCTGCAGATCCGGAGCCACAGTCCTTGGCAGAGCCTTTAAACTCCTGGGCCTGGTTTCGCTGGAGGAAGGCTCTTGATTCTATTTTTCTGTTTTAGGGTAATAGTACACCCTGGGAAAAGAGGTAAGGGGGCTAGAGAGGGGCCCTGGCAATGTAAGCCGGCTCCAGCGGGGCAATTCACGTCGACGTCCTCCGCCTTGTGCCCTAGCTCCCTAAGGCTCACCCACCTAACTTGGTAGCGCAGCTTCTCCCTCTGAAGGGAAGGGGAGGGGGGGATTGCGAGGGCGTCAACGTGGATGGTCTGTTCCAGATTTCCTATATCCATCTCTATTTGTTTCTGGGCAGCTCAGACGTAATCATGACTAAATTGTGCTATGTTGTAAAGAGCATCCTACATCCAGATCACTAAAAGCATACTCCAGTTCCAGAGCCAGGGAGAGAGGGCGATGGTTAGGGTTTGTGTCAACTTTGGTTACAGCCGTTTATAGCCCCTCACTTTTGGGGGGATAGGGCGCGGGGGGAGGGGTTTGGAGAAATCATCCCATGTTGTACTGTTTCTAAAGAGTGGGATTGGTAGAGGCTCTTCTTATGTTAACACAAGAAGAGTGTGTGTGTGTGTGTATGTGCACCATAGCCTCTCTCAAATTCAGAAAATCTGTGTTCTGGGTAGTAGTTTGTAAGGACAGAGACACCGAAGAGAATATTCTTTCTTCCCAAATTACTGTGTTTAAAGACAGGAAGCTCTTATGGCCTGATTTTATCAGAAAGCAACAAAAAGCCTGGTGCAAGGGGATAAATAACTGGAAGCTGCACAGATAGGATATGAGCTCCTCGGCAATGCTAGGTGTCCCGGGGACGCTAGTGTCTAGTAGATTAATAATAATGATGACGATGATGGCTCATGTGTGCATAGCACTATTATATTCCTTATATGTTACTAAGTGCTTCCCTTATATTGACATTTGACCCTTATAACAACCTTATGAGAAAATTTCTATTGTTTTACCATTTTACTGATCAGGTACAACAGCGTGGGAAAGGCATAACATTTTTGGAAGTTCCATTTGGGCATTAATAGCTCTTAAATGTAAATGAACAATTCTCTTTCACTTTGTGATTTATCATGGGCAAAGCCAGACGGGTGACTTGTAGGGATCCAAAGCTGACTTTTTGTTTATTACAGTCTAATCCTCTCCTAAGAGAGTCAAAGACATGGTCATACAACTCTGAAGCTTTACAGCCCCAGGACTGGATTTGTTAAAGGTGGCATTTGAGAAATGCATAGTATCCTATGGTTACATGTCAGTTTCTTCAAAGCTGAGGACAAGTATACTAAATATAGCAACTTGTGGATTTCTGTATTAAATAAATATTTTTCTTCTTTTATGCCCTTGTCTTTGCCTTTCATTTCTGAGGTGTTTGTCAGGCATCTATAATATCAATTTCATTTTTTGTCTTACCCTTTGTACTGATTTATTAATATTTTAAAATATTTTAAAAAATTAAACCACTCTTTTTAAAAACTTTTTACATATCCAAAGCAACAATTTCTGTAGAATTAAGAGTTTGGGGGGGGGGGTTAATGGCTAGTTACATATTTTATATATATCAAAATATTTACATAACTGGGAAACAGATGTGGCTCAAGTGATTGGGCTCCCATCTACCATATAGGAGGTCCAGGGTTCGATTCCCGGGGCCTCCTGGCAAAAGGCAAGCTGGCTCACACGGAGTGCTGGCCTGTGCAGAAGAGCTGGCCCGCGCAGGAGTGCTGGCCCGCACGGACTGCTGGCCCACACGGAGACCTAGCACAGCAAGATGATGCAACAAAAACAGATACAGAGGAAAGATAATAAGAGACGCAGCAGACCAGGGAAATGAGGTGGCCAAGAGATTGAATGCCTCTCTCCCACTCCGCAAGGTCCCAGGACCACCTAAAGAGAAGACAAGCAGACATAGAAGAACACATAGAGAGCAGACAGTGAGTGCAAAAATAACGAGGGGGAGAAATTAAAAAAAAAAAAAAATCTTTAAAAAAATTACATAACTAATACATTTTTTTAAAATGTGCTTCCATGTGCTACCTGAAACAGTCCTGCATGCCACAATGGAATATATCCAGCTCTTTAGGAACTACTGCCCTAATAGCATCATGTAGGAAGGGCAGGGGGTAGAAGTAGAGGAGAGACAGAAGAAGGGAAAGGAAGACTCTAAGAGCCAGACTTTGCGCCAAGCCTTTACATATGTGAATCTCATTAAGTCTTCACAATACTACACACTATGGGTATTGTTACCTCCATTTTATAGGTGAGGAAATTGAAGCCCAGAGTGAATAAGAAACAAGAATGTAACAATATTCAGCGATGGTGCCGGCATTAGAACCAAGTTCCTCATATACCAAAGCTTCTGCTTGCTCCAATAAAGAACTAGTAAAATAAAGACTACTAGGGAGGGAGGAAAACAAAAACTTAAGGAATAAGAGGGTTAGCAAGGTGTCACACACCAGAGTAGGACAGGAGGGATGGAAAAAATGGGAAAATAGACTCATTTTAACATGACTGCTACTATTCCTCTGGTCTTCCCCTCCATTATTCTTGTCACCATCTAATTCCATTCATTCATCTCGCACACAATTATTGAATATCATTATCTTCCCATACTAGAGATTTTCTTTTATTCCTGTCTCCCCAACGCCTAGCACAGTCCTGGGCAAATACCAGGTGTTCAATAAATGTTTGTTGAATAAGTGAATTAGTTTAGTGGGGGAGAGGGGAAGGATAAATAAGCAAACAGTTGCACTACAGCATGATAAGGGCCAGGGAAAAATCAGATTTGAGCACTTTGTCACCTAACCTGGTTTGTGAAAGGGTTCAGGGAACATTTCAAGAACAGGTGATCCTGAGCTAGGTTTCGAAGCAGAAATAAAATTAGCCAGGCAAAGAATTGGAGTACTCTTATCAGAAAGACCAGCCTAAATAGAGAAAGGAGAAGAAATGAGGATTTAAGAGTTCAGTAAGGTGGGAGTGGAGAATGCAAGGGAAGAAGCTAGGAAATAAAGTGTTTAGGGAGGCAAGTGTCCCATAGCTCTGTGCCTCCCTGGAATTTTGTAAGTGACCTGTGTGCATAGAAAACAAAATGACTCAATGTGGGAATTAGCAATATATTTTATCGTTTTGTCACGGCCCCATAGTAGACCATTGTAGCTTTTCAGATTCCTTATATTGTTAAGGATTTAAACTGATGCTCAAATGGGAAGACCAGATTTTGTTGTCCTCTGCATGAGAAAACTATTTTTCTGTTTCTTAACGGGATATTCTATTTTAGCATAGATACAATCTATACAATCACACAAAAGATTTCCAAACAAATGCTCTTCTATGTTTTATGTGTAGGGTTGGGGAGGTGACTGGGGGATTTCTATCCTTATTTTTTAATGGTTTTACTTTTTATCTTTGTGCGTTATAGAGGAGCCAGAAAGTAATCATATATATATATATTTTAAATAGGGTGAAGCAGGGAATGGAATGACAATAACAAATATAGCCCTCTTTCTCTTTATTAGATGTTTATGCCAGTTAAGAGTCTGGTTTTGGGAAAGCTTCCAAATAATAGTCTTTAAAATCTAAACTCTTTTCATTCTGGGCTCAGGTATCTGTATGCCTATTCACCATATCCACATTTGTAAAATAGCCTTTAATCATACTGTCATTAGGAAGGGAATTCAAAGGGTAAATGGAATCTACAAATAATCCAAAACCTCATTTAAATCAATAGACTAAATCCTCCATATTTTAGCATTATGTCTTTTGGCAAGTTTCTTAATATTACTGAGCTTCAGTTTCTTCATCTATAAAATTGGGTCATAATAGCACCTACCTCATGAGGATGTTATGAGGATTAAATGAGTTAATACATGTAAAATGCTTAGATCAATGCCAGATACATTATAAGCATTCAATGTGTGCCTGTTATTATTACTATCATTATTACTTCTACTACCCAAAGCATTACTTGAAATGTTAATAAATGTCCCTATTAAATGTTGTGTGTTTTCCTCTGTTGTAACTAAAATGAATGAAACAGAAAGGAGGAAATTTAAAAAAAAAAAAAAAAGGATTAAAGAATATTCATACAGGGTAGTCCAACCCAGAACCATCATTCCCTGGATAATAGAGAGGTGAAACATTCTCTTATTTCCTATGGGCTCTTTTCCCTCTTCACTCCTGATAAATCTAGTGTGTATCCATCATTAAAATGAACATCATTTCCAGTTCCCTTGTTTCCTTTCATTTTTGTCTGTTTTGTTCACTGCCATAGCTCTGGTGCCTCACATAGAACCTGGCATAAACACTCAGTACATGTTTGTTGAATGAATGGGTGAAGGAAAACCTGTTTCTTTTTTTTTTTTTTTTAACAAATTTTTTTTTTCTTCAAAGAAACACTTTTTCATTGCACTATTAAAGTCTTTGCAAAATGAATTTGGGTCATTTTTCACAATTAATGCAAACATTTTAAAAATTAAATTATTGCACATGATTAAGAATGCAGGCTCAAAAGTCAGGCTGTGTGGATATAAATCCCAGTGCCATGATCATCATAATTAAGATCATGACTCCAGAGTTGGGCTTCCTGGGTTCAAATCTTGGCTCTACCATCTGGACTTTCTGGGTTCAAAGTCTGGCTCTACCATTTTCTAGCCGAGTGACCTTGAGCAAATTTCTTAACATGTAACCATGCTTTATTTTCTTCCCCTGTAAAATCCCTCAGAGGAATTTTATCAGGATTAAATGAGTCTAGATATGTTTATTAAGTTAAATAGCTAAAAGAAACCCTAGTTTTCCAGTTAGTTATACTATGGTGCCTACCTTATAGATTTATTGCGAGGATACTGCATGGCACATAAGCACTCAGTAAAAAACGTTATTACTATTATTGCAAATGTTTATATCTATTTTCTACAATCAGGATATGGGGCCCTGACTTAGTTCTTCCTTCTTTTTTTTTTTTTTTTTTTTTTTTTTTTTTTTCCATCGAAAATCTTATTGATTCTGCCTTATCTTTCATGCGTAAGTTTTTCTATCTACCCTGTTTGTCCTGTCATTTTGCCTTGCGTCATTCGCTCTTTTTACACAGCATACTCTTCGGGACAGGACTTAGCTCTTTGTTTTGGCATAATTGTATAAGACTGGGTACACTCACAGTACTATAAAAATGTTAAGGAAGAAAAAGAAAAAAAAAAGATGTAATTCACCAAGAGCCTACTTTGGCCGCCAGTTGGCGGGGCCGCGGTTCGGTTGGCAGTGCCGGACTTCAGTGCGGGCCGCCGAGCAGCATTTCCCGAGCGGCTCGTGGCTGACGCGCGGCCCCGGGGCGTGCCCGTGTCGCGGGAGCATGAACCCCGTTGCCGCGGGCAGGAAGGATCGCTGGCCGCAGCCGCCTCAGGGACACCACACGGCGCACAGGTTTGCCTGCTTTGCTGCGACTTGCAGGGAGAGCTACCAGATGAGCTGAGCGAGTGAGATGAACTTGGAAGGGGAAGTGAAAAATAAATGTAGCAAACAACTGAAAAAGGAAGGGAGAGGAAAGGATTATTGAGGAGAGGGGCTCGGGCCGCACGCTCTGTGTTAAGGGCTGGTCACGTTTTCTGCATGGCAGATGGGGCTTAGCATGCTGTGATCTTGTTTTCTGGAATTTTTCCAAATGGGAGGAACTTGTTACATGGATGTTAAAGTGATCCACCTAAAAGGGTTAGTGTTTCCAATTTCGCTTCGTGAATGCCTGAAAGTAATCAAATGGTTGAGTACCTCATAAATGGAACTGTTTTATTAGTCTTGAGAACAAACTGTGTCACTATTTAATGCCTTCTTGTCTTTTGAAGCAATTCTTTAGTCACAGCTCACTTTTTTCTTTCTTTCTTATATCAGATACCTTTTTGGCATGTTTTAGCTGTGTCATATTTAATTACGCTTGCTTGTTGCTTGACTTATCTATATTTAAACTTCTACTTTAAAATAATTATACATTTGTAGAAAGTTGCAAAGATGCACAGAGAAAACCCATATATCTTTCACCCAGTTACCTCCAGTGGTTACATCTGACATAATTGTAGTACAATGTCAAAACCAGGATATTGAAATTGGTACAATGTGTATGCATAGGCTTATGTCTCTTTATCACATATATATATTTGTGTAACCACCACAATTGAGATGCAGAGCTTCCATTTTCACAAAGATCTCCCTTGTGCTGCCCCTTTATAGTCATACCCACCCGCTGCACCCCACTCCTGGCAACCATTAATCTGTTTTCCATGGCTACAATTTTGTCATTTTGAGGATGTTCTATAAATGGAATTATACAATATGTGACCTTTTTGAAACTTTCCCACTCAGCATAATGCTCTTGAGATCCATTCCAGTTGTTGTGTGCATCAATAGTTCATTCGTTTTTATTTCTGGGTAGTATTCTTGTTTGTTGACTATATTTAAAGGTATATTTCTCTCAGTGGCTATACTTATTTAGAATTTCAGTGGGATTAAAGAGGTGGTGAGGGCTCTTGGTGAGGTGAAAAGTGTGAGGGCTAAATTTGAATAAATTTTTCTTTTCAAAATGATGTTTCTGTGTGATAAGGCAAAAGGATGTATAAGCTACACCTTCAGTTAAAACAGTGGTCAACATTGGAGGACTGGAAAAGAGAAAAGTTGTAGGGCAGGGAAAAGGCATATATTTGGACAAAAATGAGTACAACCTGGTATATTTTTAGTTTCACATCCATACAATAATGGATTCTGTCATTTTTACTTTTAGTTAAGACAACTTAGGTTTCTTGAAACTAACAACAAAAAAATGACTGCAATAGGAAATTCCTTTCCAGCTATGCCAGTCACTTAACTGGCAACTCAGAGCAGAGGGATAGCTGGAAATGCCAGCAAGTGGCTCTCCAGTTTGATAGGAGTCACCTAGAGTCAAAACAACATCTTTAGTCCAATGGCAACTGTCAAGAGCAGGATGTCCAGTCCTGAGATGAGACTGCCAGTGTTAACCTACTCTGGCCTTTCACCCTTACCCACTAGGGAGAGGAGCACCTCCCAGAGGTCGCTTAAAATCAGATTATTTTTTTGGAGGAATGGGGATTGAACCCAGGACCTTGTACATGGGAAGCAGGTGCTCAACCATTTGAGCTACATCTGCTCCCCTCAAATCAATTTGAAAACAAGGCTGTTATCCTCTACCTGAATGCCCAAAGCATGGGGAACCTGGAAAGTGGAAGCTGTAACTGGCTAAGAGAAGTGGATCATTTCTAAATAGTACCTAGAAGAGTTAAGTCTGACCCTTCCCTTCAGCCAGCACCCACTGGAGAACTTTCTGCTCCCCTAACCTACCCCCAAAGAGGAGGAAGCAAAATATCCACTACTATCTGCAAGTGTGTGTGAAAATCCATGTGAGTTTTTAGAATTCCACATTTTGGACTTTCAAAGACATATTGTCAACTCACAGAATAGAAGTATCAGTTTGGAGCCCTGACTAGACCTGAGTCTTACTGAATGTATTGCCCTAAATCTCAAAATTTATTATTGGCTCCTGTTGCCAGAAAAATATTCATTAGCCCTAAACCTGTGAGAGGACAGAAGATAGGGGATGCTGATTCTGAAGTCTGCACTTATGAAGGACAGTTATAGCAAGATAAGTTATAGCTCCTTTATGGTTAAAGCTACTTTCCAAAATCTCTCAAAATTCTGTCTTTCTGACTTACTGCATTTTGGGTAAACATTAGATATCTCACTTCACAGGCTGTTCTGGGTCATATCTTCCATATGTGTGTACCATGAAGGCCCCACAGCATGTGGTAGGGCAGATAACTCGGCTCTGTCATCTTCAGGGAGTGAATACCTCGCTGAAGGTCAGGGGGTGGAACAAAAGGCCCACTGAGTTTTGTTTTCCTCCCTTACATTATGCTGTTTACTTATTTGACTAATGATGACAGTCATTACAAGGGTGCGATATGAAATGTAAATATATCGACTACGGTCACGAACATTGAAGGCATTGTTTTTTTTAAGGAATGATGGGATTTTTTTTTTTAAAAAAGCTTTTTCTTTAAAGGAAGAAATAGTTTTTCTGGAAGAAAAATAAACTAGAAATGCCTCATATAACATATCAATGCAGAAAAAAATCAAGCATTAGCTGTGCAATTACTTTCAAACTATCTTGTAATATGATCACAGTATCCACACATTGAAGAAAGTTCAAAATAATGCTCTATTCCTTATAGCAGAAGTCCATAAATTTAAAACTCCTCACTCTGGCAGTCAAGGTCAACCTCAGCCAGACTTTACACAAACATTCCATTTTTGCTAAAGTAGATTCTTGTCGTTTTGTTATTACTGGGACCAAACTTCTGATCCCAGTTCTCCTGTCTGGAATTCTCTCTCCTCTCTCTGAAGTCATACCGTTCTTCCCCTATGAAACCGGCTCTTATATGCCCCAGCTCTCATGCTGAGTTCTACAGTTCAGTTCCAAATATCTTGAAGACAGGGATCCTGTTTTAGTTATAATGTCCAACACAAAGTAGGTACCCGACACTGATGGAGAGTTGTTAGGAGCATGAGCCCTGAGTACTGGCTCAGCCACTCACTCAATAGCTGTGCATCTTTAGGTAAATTACTCAATATTTCTGAGCATGCTCATTGCTTCACTTTTAAACTGGGATAATAATACCCACCCCAGAGGGGCAGATCTTACTGATGTAATACATGTGAAGTGCTTGGCACAGCACTGGGCCCATAGTGAGGTCTCATTGACAATTATTATTATGACTACCAGTTGTATGATCATTAATAATGAGAACTTAAAAACTGAGATTTCACACTTTACCAAAATAGGGCTATGGTATGAGTGGAGGATACAGACTGCAGAACTTTATTGTTCAAGCTTCTCTGGGTCTCTCAACCCTATTGCTGTCCTCTACTCCTATCAACCAGAAACAGAGAATTTCCAGTTTCCTACCCACTGGGTTTGGATGCAAATAGATTAAGACAAAAAGATTCTTCCTTTCTTAGGTCTGATAGAAATATGTGTGGCTTGGCACAGATTTTATTTTGGTAAGAGATAATCAAATAATGGATGAATTTCTATAAAGAAGGGAACAAACGCTAGATATTGGCTTCAAAGAGTAATTAAAATAATCTAATGATGAGTCATTCGTCCTTGAGGCTATTTACAGATACAATCTGTAGCCTTAGAAAAGTGAAGCTTTCAATGAATCAGCTGGTTGATCTCCATAAGACTAAATTGTTAGGTTTTCTGACATTCTCCTACAAATTGGTTGTTATTTCACTGAAACAGAGCTTCAGTCAAATCAAGGGTATAAACTGTAGCCCTATTTTGGTTATCGTGAATGTCTCAAACAAACCCCTTTTGTATTTTGAATTATAGGTCTAAAAATGATGCATCTAGACTGCAGATGCAATTACACACAGAACATAAGGTAGATTGGGTTTGGAGTAAGAAGTGCAATCACAAACAGATTCTAATAGTAACCTGTTACTGGGGTTGCACCTTAAGTAATTAGTTTTAAGTTATTGGAATGCTTCATGCATGTGTTTCAAAGCAGTAACCTCTCCCCGTCCCAGTATCTTTTCGTTAACTATACATGCACATGGATGTGTTTAAATTTCACAGGCACAGCAAAGGGAAACTCTGCTCAAAATTCTCCACTTGCCTAGCTAAGAGTACAGAAAAAGTTTTGGTTATGTGATTAAGGAATGTAGTGTCCTTGGTTAAAAGGAAATTATTTTACCTACTATGGATTGTTAATTTTCAAAGAATTAGAATGCAAGAAGGTCCATTTTAAAATAAAAAAATTATTGAACATGATTTAATTTTTCAATATTTCAGAGTGCCTCAGGGTCATCATTGTAAATACTTTCTATAACGGGAAAACTCAAAAGTATGAGTTAATAGAAGTTTCTGGATCTTTGAAGTAATTTATAGTATCTTCCTTGTGTTTTCAAACTTTTTTGGGGAATATCAAGAAAAATATATGTAGTAGTTCTAAACTAGGAAACACACAAATTTTTTATAGGGGATATTATTTCTATCAGGGATAGTCTAAAGTAGATAGAATAGTAGATAGAATAGTATCTTCACCCAGCATCTGATTTCATCTATACTTACATCTTTCCTCCCCTGCTACTCCCATCACAATCATTACTAGCTTATTTCAAAGTAAATCCAAGTCATCATATAATTCCATCCATAAATAATTCAGTATGTATCTCATAAAGATAAGAAGTCTTTGAGAATAACCAAAATATCATCACACTTAAACAAACTGACATTTCCTTATTATCAAATATCCAAAGATTGTTAAAATATCCCCGATTTTCTCTCTTTAGTTTTTACCCTTAGTTTGTTTGAATTAGGCTCCTAACAGGGTTCACACATTCATTGGTTGATATGTCTGTTCTGTCTTCTAATTCATAGGTTCAACCACCCCTCATCTCTTTTTATTTTCTCTTGCAATTTATTTGATGACAAAATCTACTCGTTTGTCCTATAGAGTTGCTCATATTCAGAATTGCATTGATTTATACAACTTTTAAAATGCATTTCTCCAACTCCAGTACTTTCCTTTCTCAATGTAACCCTTATAAATTTGTTTTCTTTTTAAAGATAAACTGTTCCTCGTGCTGCTCCTTTGTCTAGTTGCCTTGAGGATCCCACAGACTATATTTTGCCTACTTTAGCCCAAACATCGTTCTTCTTAATAGCCACAATTTATCTAACTCTTCTTCCTGAAAGGAGCTGGCTGACCTGCCCTTTCAATCAGGTTTCCAAATGCACCCTGGTATTCACTCAGAGGTGCTTGCTCAACTTTCTCTAAGATTGCAAGACACAACCAGTCAACAGTAGGTCTTGTTTTGATTTGGAAGATTGTACCCCATGACAATGTTTTAAGAAATACTTTTCTGTTACTGATCTACAAAGAAATATTTACCATGCAATGGTAATCTGGGATTTGTGATAAAATACTGGGAGCGGGCGACGGGTGATTTAGATGAGATATGATTGGCCATCCTTGATAATTGTTGAAACTAGGTGATGGCTACATGAGGATTGATTATAATATTCTGTCTACTTTTTATAACTTCTAATTCTTCCATAATAAGAAATAAAAATGAACTGTACTACGTCTTCTAAGCTAAGTAATGAGACATTTGATTTTGGGGTCCTGTCTTTTGTACTTTAGCAAAGGATCATCAGAAAACCAGGTCTAAGGAACACTGTACTAGCTTTTCTTATTCTGAAAATCTGGTTTGCCTAAAAATAATCTAGCTTTAAACTTAAAAAGTCATCCAATAATAATATTTAAATAAAATATGAAATGGTTTTGGAATGAATCAAGATTTGACTTACCCAGAGGTGCTTCCTAGGTATTGTGACTTGCCTCAGCTGCCTTTCTTAAGAATTAATGCCTTGTCCTAGCATTGACATGCCCCTGGAAGTCGACTCAAAGCTGGCAGAAGACTTCCAGAAGTGGAATGACGAGGCAAGGCCCAAACCATTTGGTTAGTCCATAAGACAAAGATCCTAGGATGAATTATGAAGGTCACACTTACATGCCTTTCCTACTGCAATGCCAGATGAACGAGAAGCTCCTATTTCTCCAAGGTGAAAGTCAAAAGCAAACCTTTCCAGAAACCTTTTTAGTCATATTTCTCTTTATGCTGCTCAACTGTTGAAAAGATAAGAGAATTCAATACCTGTGCTTGCACTAACCATATGAACCAGAAAATGCTTTTAAAAGGCATTTAGCCTTTATTAATAATTTTTTATTACTTTATTAGTGTTATAGTTAAATGATTTATTTGATAGTAATTGTTTAATTTTAACTACTCAATGGCAAAATTCTTAGTTTATATCAATTTGCGTTAGTGTATCTTTTCTGAAGGTGTATGGATTTAACATCCTATGTGTAAATTCCCGGTGGGTCTAGTTGAGGATAATTAAGGGAAAGAGAGAAGGAACTGATGGGGGCTGAAAATCCGAAAGGGAAGTGAAATGGATGAGAGGAGGGGCTTTGGTGTGAAATCTTGGGAGATATAAAGAGAACCTGGGCTTGGGGTCAGGCCTTAGAATTGGCTTTCAGTTTGAGGGGAGGGAACTACAACCAGTGCAAAATGGGCAGGCCGTTTGTGCCTTGCGAAGCAGTTTTCAAGTCGTGGGTTAAAAACACCTGTTTTTGAGTGGCAAAGGGGCAGGCTTGAGAAATACCTACTCATCTAGGCCTAGTAGGATAATCAAGGGTTACCAGAAGTTTTTCCATTTCAAGCATCCAAATTAGTTATTATTTCTGGGCTCACACTGGGAGCTGGCAAGCAGGAGACAACACCTCTAATCCATAAAATCAGAAGGGCACTGGAGGTTTTAATGCTTTTTCATCAGTTGTGAAAAATGCACCACACTGATACATGGTGTTCATAATAGGGTGGTATATGGGAGCTCTGTATTTTATGCATGGCTTTTCTGTAAACCTGCAACTTCTCTAATAAAAGAAAGGCATTGGTATGTGCATGTTTGCCTACAACAAAGCAGTATGGATTTGCAATTATGATGTTCAACTTGTCTTGATGTTCTGGAACAGAAAAACTCTGAAAACGTTTTAGTGAGGAAAAGATAAGAAATTGAAATTTAATTGTATTTATTATTACTAATGTAAGATGTAAAAATATCATCAAATATCAATGATATTTTTACTGTTATGCATGTAAAAGTATTTTTACAGATCCATGCAGGCCTGGCTCCAACCCTAGAAACTGTATCTTCCCCATAACCTATTAAATTACTCAACCTGGACAATTCTTGCCTTGGTCTTTTCAGGAATTTAATCCTTTCCATTGTGAGAGATTACTCTATACCAAGGTCTCCCAGTCCCTCTAAGCTGTTATTTCCTACAGTCACTTGTAAAAATCTCTCGATTGTTGAAATAAAAAGCCTAATAATGCTCCTTTGTAATTCTTTCAATAAAATTAATATTACATATGTTCATATTTCTGAATTCCTAGCTTTGTAAATAATTTTATCTGGGGCCAAAATTTTTAGAAAAACAATTCGATAGCCCATGTGAATATATTTTTATTCTCCTTTATTCTCCACCAAAACTAACTGATAGAAAAATAAATGAGGGCAGCACACTTTTAACAGGGAAAGTAAAAAAAAATGGTCAAGGATGGGTGCTTTCAAATTTCCCATGGGAATTAGGCTACCTAATGTGCTGATTGAGGCCAAAAGAAGGCCCAGTCAGCTGCTCAACTAACAATAAACCACAAATAATTTTTTCACAATAAAAGTAGGAGAAATGTTTTAGCTTGTACCTTAAATATAGATATAGAGACTTTTGTTCTTGTTTTTTAGTTTCTTCAAAGTTCATTTTTAAGAAATAAACTTCAACATACATAGAAAAGGTCAGGAAAAATTAAAATAGGACACTATATTTAAAGACCATGCTTTTATATAAAAATGATAGTCACTAACCCAAATTTTTACATTGCTATGATTGTGTTCTTTGCCAGAGACACCATTAAACATCTAAATATAGTTAACATTTAAGATTCTGTTTGTAAAAAAAAAAAATAACAAGTATTTGGAAATATTCCAAGTAAAAGTTTTTAGAAATATTCTTATGGTCTTACATTAAAATATTATTATTATACACATTTCCATTTTGCAACATATCTCATCTGAATCCGTACAACTAACCTATTTTTTTGTATGTTTCTTTTTATAAAAGTTCTCCTTATCTTAGAAGTACATATATACTTTGTATTGTAAAGGTTGCTATGGCAAGTCCATATCATTTATTAAATACCAGACGAGAGTAAACAGACATTGCAGCAGACGGAGATAGTGTTGGAGGCATTAAGACTGTGTCAGCATTTCTGCTATAAATATATTTTTTTTCAGTGGTTTTCACATGTGAAATATTAGCTCCATAACAAGTTAGCACAAAGCAATTACTGCTAGCGTCCAAGTGGCCATATATTTTGAGGGGCCCACTAAAGGAAGGAAGTAATTTCTCCTGGAGATCTGTTAATATTATAAATAACAAAAGTTTGGGAACCATTTCTAACATGTTTGCCAGGAGGCCTAGGAATTAAACTTGCCATCTGGTTTTCAGCCAAGAATATTGAATAAAATTTTTAAATTGAGGTTTAGTTGTATGACATATGTTAATTATTTTTATGACTTAAAATAATCAACTGCATGGGAGTAGGTTCTCAAAAAAATATTAAGTACTTAGGCTATTTTATGTGTTCCACTGATTTAAAAATACACCATCTCCAACAATAACAAATATTTATTTAGTTCTTACTATATCCCAAGACCTGTTCTAAACTCTTTGCATGTCTGATCTCTATTTACAATAGAAAAGTAAATAAAGAATACATGTCTTCTTTAGTAAGTTACTGCTCTGTGCAAGAATAGAACAGAATAGAATAAGTAGAGCAGAAAAATAGAATAGAACAGAACAGAATAGAAAAAGAGACCTTAATTTACCGGTCCACACAAAACATCAAAAGAGTATTATCTGGGTATGAGTCATAGAGCTATATATAGAAAGAGGTGTAGGTATTTCTTACCCATTAGAATCCCTGAAAAGTCATTTTCCCAAAAGTCTACTAATAGAGGCATACTTTCTCATGTATGTTATATAGACATTTTTTTCTCAAATAATTTCAGCAGCCAAAACATAGAATAAGTGTGATTACATGAGGTAATGCAAAACTTTGAAAGAAAATGGTTTTTAAACATTTAAGTGAAAACTCATGTGCCACAAAGCCATGTGGCATCTATTAGCACACTGAAAATGACTCTAGATGTACAGCTAAAGAGGCCACATGGGTATATCTAAGCATATGTGAGAATGCATACAAAAACTAGAATACTTTTATTTGCCAAGATCCCCAAAAAGGCATAAACAGAGCCTCAGAATTTTCACTGCAGCTTGAGTGATTTAGCTTACTGACATCATCATAAGGAGATTTCTCTGTTGAGAAGGCATCTAAATATGTTTTTCAACTTTTTGTCTCGTATTTCTAAACCTTTATATTAATGTGATAAAAAAAAATAGCTGTGGTTGGTGTTTAAGAATTATTTAACTATGTTTCTTGTGAACTAAAACATGGCCAGAAAACACTAAGTAAAATCTTAAGGGGTTTTTCAACAACTCATCGCAGCCTCATTTTCTCTTATTTTTCATATTGTAGTTCCTACTCCTATTGTTTCCTTCCATGATTGGATATGGGAGTTGAAAACTGCATTGTTTACTTAACTACTGCCCCTGAAAAACCTCTTCTGTACACTGGAAAATGAATAATTCCATGGATCAGTTTTTGTTATCTTACAAAGCAAATAGTGGGACAATTTTTTTCAAAACGAAATTTACCATTTAATTTTATGACTGAGGTGTGTCCATACCTTCCCTTTTTTTAAAAATTATTTTTAGGAGGTACCGGGGATTGAATCTGGGACCTCATACATGAGAAGCAGGTGCTCAACCACTGAGCTACACCAGCTCCCCGACACTGTTTAATTTTAAACTGTGCTGTTGAGACCATGAATCTTAATACTCCAGCTAGGTATTAAACTTAAAGACATCAATATATGTGTAATAAATAGACTTTGATATTATTCTGTTCAGGAGGAAAACAGGGGCTTACTCATGTCAGTGTAGACAGCACTCATGTGAGAACAGCTCAATATGCCAGCAACTGAAGACTCACTGTTTGAAAGGGAAGAAATGGAAAGAAATTAAAATACCACAGGGGACACCACTAACCTCCATCAACATTATATTTATTCCCGTTTAACCACCTAAAGTGTAAAAATTCTGACATGTTTCTCAAATGTCGTGTGAATATTTTATAAGGTCACTAAAGATTTAAAAACAATGTAATTTTTAAAATTTCTACAAAGTTTCCAGTTTCAAAGCACCTGCAAATATATTCGTGTTTCCTCATTTCTGAATCTCAAAGAATGACAAACGGTACCTAAATAGACAATTTGATACCACAGTCTTTTTGACTTCTACTCCAATTCTCAGTAACCTTATCCAGGAGCCTTAAATTAATCAGAAGTAGCTTATATGTATGCTTGTAAGAATTTCCTGAATTCAAGCAAAATAAAGATAGAAGATGCTTATCAATTATAGAGTTCTATTTGATCAAGAAGCTGTTGCCTCCAAGAGAGCCACTTATCCATTTATGGTGCCAGTTTATCCATGCATTGATTCATAATGATTAAAGG
The DNA here is from genome assembly GCA_029593785.1 of Cabassous unicinctus. Taxonomy (NCBI): domain Eukaryota; kingdom Metazoa; phylum Chordata; class Mammalia; order Cingulata; family Chlamyphoridae; genus Cabassous; species Cabassous unicinctus. The sequence continues at coordinate 31,447 of JAQZBX010011386.1, forward strand.
ATTCTTACATTAGAATCACCTGACTGTGATTAGACCAAAACTACATGAATGGAATTATGCAGTTTGGGAATTAGTGTTATAATGCACAGCAACCTCGAGTCCTAGAGTATGAGCAAAACGTAAGTCACTTTGGCATTTGGAAAATGTGTCTTGAAACATCTTTGGGTCTTCATGTTTTGTGAATCTCACTGAAAAGAACAGCCCAAAGCAAAACCAAACCCCCCCCCAATTTGCATGTTTAAACACTGGTTCTAAGGACAGGCTGAGGGTAAATATGTACCATGGCACTGTTCAGTTTCACAGGTTGGTTAATATTAAACAAACACATTGCAAACCATGCCTTATTACGAGGTTGTTTTCTGAGATTCCATGGGTCAGGGTCACAGCCTGCCATTTTTCAACTTTAGCACAGTGCCAATCAATAGTTTAACAAACGAAATAATGGTGTGATAAACAGTAACAATACTTTTCAAAAAGCGTTGAAATTAATATAATTTCATGACTGGTCTTGCTAATGCCATATCACCCTTATAGATCAACAGCAATAAAAATATCTTATAAGTTTATAATGCTTAAATATCCATTATCTCATTTAACCCTCACAGCAACCTTGTATGATAGCTGTTATCAAACCCAGTTTTAAAGTTTTAAGGTTTTGGATTGGGATTTTATGTCAACATGTCAGGATTTTATATCCAACATATCTCTATTGGACAACCACTTTGACATTTCTTTGACCATTATATACTACCACTTACATTTCGAGGTTTTTCAGTCCAAATGGTGGTAAAGGAGCTTCACGGAAAGAAAGAAATCACTATTTCTCAATAAATACATGAATTTCATTTAAGCCTCCCAATGGTCAAGTTATCACCCCATTTTATAAATGAAAAAAGAAGGCCCAGAGAGTTTACCGACTTGATAATTGCATAAGTAGTAAGTGATAGAGGCAGAGCTTGAAACCAAATCTAACTCCAAATGCAACTCATGGCATAACAGGAGAGGAAAAACCTGTTGAGCCACTCAGGTCTTTGGGTGTTGGAAGCTTTCCCATGCTCATTCAAAGGGGTGAATAGGGAATGTTTAAAAGACAAGAACTGTGAAGCTCCTCTCAGGCTTCCTCAGAAAAAGTGACTGTTAAAAGTGCTAAGCAAGTTTCAAAGAAAATGCCCTGGCCTTTTAAACACCAAAGAAAGGGTAAGGGCAAAACTACTTCAGTAAATCTGATTGTCTTATGTGCATGTAAAAATCAGATCACCCATCATAAAAAAAAAACATGTGTCAGCCTTCCAGTTGTTACCTTTGGCACTACGTTAGACACGGTGAAAAAGAATTAAAGACTCAAGATGCTTGCAAATTCAGAGATTAATATTACTGATAAAGTACTCATATGATTTACTTCAGCATCAATCTTGGGTGGATTTTAAAATAACTTCATTAAGAAAAGCTGAAATATGTTCAACTTGAGGTTCTAACTTAAAAGATAAATCTTCAAATATCTAGAAAAGCAGTAAAGAGTCAAGATTTCTATTGTTAGTCAATTCCTGTAAAATTTATAACAAACTGCTACATTTTACATTATTGGAAGCAAAATATCTCATGAACTTAAATTTTTCTTAGTGAAATTATAAAAAAGCAACCCTGATGGTCCAAACACAAAGCAGAGGCCGGAGCTCACACAAACACTCTGAGGTTGGAAGATGGATTCTCTCTCTCTCCAAGGTTGCAAAATGCAGGGAAGAATTGCCATGTGATACCCAGATGGTTTTTACAGTTTGCAGTTATCACAATTTCTCACCAATCACATTTTCTTCAAATATCTGAAAATTTTAGCTCTATGTGGCACTGCTTAGGTGAACTTTTTAATGAATTCATTTGAATCAAACAGAGCAAAGAATAAACATAGCATCCAAAGCCCCCTTAATTCCACCAGTGATCTTCCAGGAACATCAGCTAGCCAGCGGCTTCTTTTTGCCTCCTTGTCTTTGCTCATTCTGTCCTCTCTGCCTGCAGTCCCATTTTTCTTGGCCATCTCCCATTTATTCTTTCAGTTTGAGCACAGCTGTCACCTCCTCCAGGAAGTCTCCCCTGTCCCTTTCAAGCCAAGCCAGGCATTACATATCCCCTACCACTCATGGGCACTTTACCCACCACATTATATCATCATGACCTACTTAGGCATTGGATTCCTTTGAGAGACCCGGGCTTCTTGAAAGCAAAGACAGTGTCTTATTTTTTAATTTGTTTCTCTTGCCTTAATCCTTAGCATAAAGTCTGACACATGTAGGTTTGCAATAATATTGGTTTATTGAATGAATAAATGAATATGACTCCTCATTATCCTATCATAGAAATTTTCTCACAGTATTATAGTAAAATAATGATCTCTATGTTTTTCAAAAATATTTTGAGTTCTATTAGAGTCCCTCTTGCTAATGAGAGAGAAAAAAAATTCATCCTTGCAGAACAGACTGGAGATGTATAATTTTACTTAAACTCTAAATAGTTCTTAAGAGCCTATTCAGAATGAAAGATTTTTAAAGGGAGTTGATTGTTTGGTGGTCAAGTACCCAAAATATTGGAACTAAAAATAGAGATTTAGCTAGTGGCTAACGGCTGGAATTAATGAACATTTGTTGCAAACCTGAAGACAGGAGCTCTTTGCTTTTCTTGTCTTTGTATTTTAATAATGTTTATTGTTTCTGATGATAAAATTAATCTGCACTTTTTAAAGGTTGGCAAATGTGAGAAAAAGTTAAATAATTCATATTTCCACAATCTAGAAATAAGTACTATAAATATTTTGAAGTAAGCTATTTTGGCATTTTTCCTTTACATGTGTTTTTATATACTATATCCATAATTTTTAAAACAACATAGGAGTAATATTGCTATTAGATTTTGTATCTTCCTTTTGAAAACTTATAATTTTTCTATATCTTCATTATTTTTCAAACATATAATTTGTAATTACTCTCTAATAATCCGGAAAGGCAGCTCTCTGTAAAGGAACTGATTGCTTTTTACACATAGTATGCACTTTCACTTTACCTTCTCACAGCTGGCTCTGCGCATAAGGGACTACTACATTTTACTATATGGCAGGATCCATCAATTAGAATAATTATGAAAATGTTTCTTGTTGCAACCTCATAAATAAGTTCTAAATAAAGGTTTTGGATGCTCACATTGGATCAGTGCCTTTAAGGAAGACCTTCATTCATTCAACATTTATGCAGTACCAGAATAACCTAATATTAATCAAGGTAAATAAGCAAAAAGAATTGTTTGCAATGAATCCAAATTGGCTCTCAAGTCTTACTTGAATCCATCCCCAAACATCCTTAAAATACTAATCTGCCCGAATGTCTTGCCTCTAAGCTATCTTGCTGAATGACAATGAGATATTTACTTTCTCTGTGTCAGCATTCCTATATTTAAAGAAAGAGAAGTGCTACCAATTTTATACCCAGCCCTTTAGGAACTGTAATTCCTAACTGAAGGGACCCATAATGTACAAAAAGCTCAGTTCATATTTCCATGCTGGGCACCATTAAGCCTTGCAACAAAGAGCCTGTACATGTCGACATGCTCCCGTGTGATAGACTCTGAATGTATGAGGGTCCTGCCCTGGAGTAGCTTAGAGCCCAGCAGTGGAGATGAGTTCCACTCACAAACACCTACTCTGCCTTTTACTAAGGAGACTTGAGCCAGGAAACCCTTCTTTAAGGTCACTGAAAAGTCAGTTAGGAAATGTCACCATCACTGTCTAATATTTATCTCCCTCTGCTCAGATTCCTTTGAAGAACACATGATGATGGGCATGCATTCCTTATTTCAACATCCTGAACATATCTTTGGTTATTAGTGATACTGATTCTTCTACCGTCTAGGCTCATTTTATTTAGGGTGGACCCTTCCCTTCAAAAGTCCTGCTGGAGTTCTCATCTGCCTCCTCTGCCCCCTATCTCATCCCAGTCTAACCACGTAACCTATTGTGTCACATAGAGAGAAACTGTTGGGAGTCCAGATTCAAGCAAGATGACACCGAGTTGACAAAGTCCAATCATTAATAAAATTACAAAATCAAAATACACAGAAATTGTTCTGGTAAGGAATTTGCATTTAAAGTAAAGGGTGGGTTGGAGAATGAAAGAGAGCAATGGAAATTAATGTGCTCTGGCCCACGAAGACTGTAATTTTTTAAAGCATCAGTTGTTATTAATTGGAAAGGCAGTCGACTCAATCCAGTACTGCATTAATGCTGCATTCTCTATGAACTTAAGTTAGCAAGGTGATTTAATTGTTTAGGAAGTGTTACTATAATTCTTACTATAATTATACATCACTTAGTGCTATTTTCACAAACACACATTTTAAAGGGTAGGAATTATTATGTAAAACAAGCTTTTAAAAGTTGTGATTTAACATTTAGAATTCTCAGTACATTATGTAAGTTGTAATCAGCCATGAGCTAGACCTCATTATCTTTCTTGATCATAATAAATCTGCTTAGGCAAGAGCTGGGAATGTGCTTGTGATACCCGTTACTCTGCATCATTTCAATGTGGGATCAAGGAATGAAATAGACCAGGAGGGTGTGAGTTGTTTAAAAGGGGAAACGCAGAGGACAAACTATCACCACCGTGGACTGTCCTCTAACTCGTTTTTTCCATCAGCTGAGGCGAAAAAGGTCTGTGGCAAAGTCACTAAGTTTGTCAACCTGCACCAAACTTGTTTGCTAATTTTGCAACATAGCAGTTGACTATTCAAACATTTCCTACATGCACCATTGTATAACTATGAAGGTGCTTAAGGCTGGATTTGAAAAGAGGAGTGTACCATCAACTAAATAATTTCCTCAGAACTCATCGGTCATTGCATTTTAATTGATCAGGGAGGTTTTTCATATAGAAAAGCAGGGTCTCTCCAGGGGTCTGGGCAGGAAGGCCATTTGGGGCCTAATACTGGGGAGAGTTTTCACTTTTTGAATGTATCATCAATGAGGCTATTCAGAGAGTCATTTATTGTATGTGTGTTAAGGTGTTATTTTTGTTAAATACAGACATTGAAAATGTACTACAATTTAGTCAGCCTGTTCTGGATTTAAAAAAAATACATAAATATATTTGGATCCTCAAAAAAATTGAAGTGACCCAAGCTTACATTGGCATCTGAGATGCCCTGCCGAAGGGCAGCTAAAACATTATTAATCTTTAGTATTAAATTAATATATTAATTTGTGCTTACAGTCAAGTTGATATGTAGTTCTGGGTGATACTTAGTTTTAGCATCTTTTATTCCTTATATGTTATTCTGTGAGTTGAAGTAAATAAGTATATAGCCAGGAAAAGAGAGACAGATAGCACAAGATTTAATTACCCCACAGGTGAGTCAAAGAATATGATAGCTTGAGTCTATAAGTGCTTATCTCACCTTCATGTTAACATGGAATTCTGCTAATTGAATAATTTAGAAGGATCCTGTAACATTTCTCGATGAAATTTTTTTCTTTTTCTTTTTTGCATGTATCTGTCTATATTGAAAGAAAGATAAACCGAAGAATTTTGGAGTCCCAAAGATGTAACATCAAAAAAGAGATTACAGTTTCTCTTTAATATTATCAGCTTGAAAACCAAAAGCCTGCAGATAAATCCTATGTGTAAAAGAAGTAATCAAAATATTTTTACTAACTGTAGAGTTGTTAGTGTCTTCCATTTTTAGAAATCACTTGGTAGATGAAATAGACATTTACCTACAATTCTATAAAAAACAATTGGATTATTACAAATGCTGTCCATATATGGAAACACTAATGATTGTAGGATGAGAACAGACACACAATCTTGGGATTTGATCTAGATTTTGAATTTACAAATCCAAAGGCTAAAAATAAGTCTTTTTGGAGAATAAAGCGTCATATAAATGGTGTAGCATAGAAAAGTTAAAAAGGAGCAGTGGTGAGAAAAAAAAATAGATGACCTAAAGGGAAATTGAAGTGGGAGCATAGAAAACCAAATGAATGCAGAAACAAAGGCAATATAAAATTAATAGAAATTCAGTAATTTGGTTTCTTAGTCAATGCTGTTTCTACCCATCTTCTCCCAATTTGGCTATAACAAGATTCCATTTCCGAGTATTAGTTATTTTGTCCCATGACTAAAATTAGAAATTTGGGTACAGTCATGATGAGAACAAGAGGTTATCTTTCCCAGTGTCATTGCAAAATGCCATGATCTGGCTGAGGGATACATTTTTTTTTTTTTAATGTTGACTAGTTTAGATTTGATCCAGCTGGAATCTTCTCTTTGAGGAACCGTTGAAGTTAGAAAACTTAAACAGGGTGATCAATGATTTTTTTTTTTAATCCAAGTAAGAAACATTCTAACTCAATGCATAGGTAGACTCTGAATCACTGAAAATTTACTTTCAGCCAACAATTTTGTGCTTTCAGTGGAAAACATTACATCGAGTTTAGATGTACATTCTAGGACATTATAGCCCTTATTTGCAGACAATAGTCACAGATTGATGGAAGGGGAGCTGAGATGGATGACTTATCCCCATATATTCTCTTTCTTTTTGTATACAAAAATTAAGATTTTATTGCTATTTTCTTGTTTCTCATAAAATGATCACATAAAATTCATAGCATATATTACGAGCTAGTGAGAGTAATAAAAAGCAATCGTGATATTAGAAAAAGAATCAAACTACCACTGACCCCAATTTAAACCCTATCCATCTACCTTCCCTTCTGCCATTATTCTCAGGCAGGCACATATCCCCAGACTATCAATCATCCTCCTCAGTGTCCTCTTTGCCCTCACCACCATCCCATCTTCCTTCCTGCATCCTTACCTTCCTGACCTCATTAATTTTTTCTGAAGCTTTCAAGAGATCCTCCTTGATAATAATCCAAGTTTCCTAGACTTAATGTCTTTTACTTTCTGGGCTATTCCATTCTATTCTTCTATTTTGTCCCAGAAAGACTCCATCATAATCAGACTGTTGCTAGAATATGCTTTTGAGCATTTCTGCACTTTTTTCCTCCTGGATGCCTTTCCCTTTCCTCTCTAACTGTTGGACCCTCCCCTAGACCTCAAGGCCTCCTCAACTTCTATTGGCTCCCCGAAGCCTTCTTGGCTGTCCTCAGCCCCTGGGGATTCGTCGTCTCCTGAAGAACTAAGGCACACTGTGCACTCCTGCTGACGTTAGTTGTTATGGTCTAGGAAGCCAGGTATTCCTTTATGTGGACATATCTTAGTGCCCCTCTCCCAACATACACACAGACCAAATCTCATCTACTTATTTGTGGCACTTGTATGAATTTCTTATATGAAAGATAAAAGTGTTTGTCACCTCATCGCCCATTGCTTCATATTCATTTTCCACATAGTTTTCCAGTTTATTCATTTTTTTTAAAGCTCTATACATATTCTGCTCTTTTACCTCTTTCTTCCATGATATTTGAAGCAAATCAAAGGCCAACTGAATATGTTGCATTTTCCATGCTTTAGAAATCAAAGAAGCATAGACATACTAGCAAAGGCATATGAAATTACATAGTGATATGATTTTAAGAAAAATTCAGAAGTTCTAACTATATTCTCTATTTTCCTTAGGAAAGATATTCTTAATTTAGTCAAGACCAGACAATACATTTCTTCATTAATTTTGGCCATGTCTAAATATGGCAAATGATATAGGGAAAAAAGAGTCAAACATAAAACCAGTTCCTAAGCTATTTTAATTCAGCTAACTTTTGTAAAACTAGTTTTTAATATTTGTATATTGGATTTTTGAGTCAGTATTAGAAAAGTTTTGTGATAAGAATTTTGCCGTGTAGAGTAAGCTCAAAAGAAATACAGGGCAGCAGATGTGCCTCAAGCAATTGGGCGCCTACTTTCCACATGGGAGGTCCTAGGTTCAGTTCCCAGTGCCTCCTAGAAACAAAAACAACAAACAACAAGGCAACAAATGAAAAAACCAACTCAGGGGAGCTGATGTGGCTCCGTGGTTGAGCGCCAGCTTCCCACATGTGAGGTCCCAGGTTCAATGCCCAGTCCTAGTACCTCAAAAACAAAACAAAACAAAACAAAAAATCTTCACAGAAGTGTTTTACATGTGCCTTTTGTTTTAATCTCCAACATGCTACTTCACCGAAATCATTTAGTACACTTGAAAAGAATTATAAGGAATTATAAGGAAGCCAAAAATTAAAATTTTAAGGGAAGTAAAATTTTATAAGGAATTATAAGGAAGCCAAAAGTTAAAATTTTAAGGGAAGTAAACTTTATGTATTTATATATTTATTTCCACCCTATTTTATGTGATGATATCATAATATGAAATTCACATATTGGAATACATTCATGCTTTTTCAGTTGATCCACTATTAAATGGAATTTTTCTAGAACAGAAATATTTAATTTTTTAACAATTATTGCAAGTTTTTAGCTTGCTTAACCCTTACAAAAACTTTGCGAAGTTGTAAACTTTGAAAACAGAACAAAATCTTATGTTGGAAAGGTCTCAATTAAATAATGGAAACCTAATTTGTAAAGGAGTATTCTTTAGATTTCCCTGAAATTAAAAGTATTTGTTATCATAATTTTTATAGACCATAATTATTCTCATCTGATAAAAGACAAACTACAGGATAACTCTGACAAATAGAGATAAGCTATCTAAGAGACAAGTAAATGTTAATATACCGTAAAGTTAGTAGACCACATAAGCACATTTGAAAGGAAAAATGGAAAACTAGACATTTTGTTTAATGTTTCTCTTGCATCAACTTAAGAATTTCTTACTCAAAGCACTTTTAGTTACTTTTTAATAGAAATAGGGAATTGACACAACTGTGGTAATCTAGCTTTGCTTCTGATTGGCAATCAAATGATTGTTTATTCATGTCATAAATATTGAAAAGGCAAAGAACTCTTAAATTTGATTGATTTTTAATCTATTTTTCTTGCTTCACTTTCAGAATGGTAAATCTTGTTGATATGTTACTTACACAGAATAAATAAATTATTTACCATCACATTTAACTCCTTCTCTGCTATGTGGCGAGCTAAGTAGATTGTTTTAAAAGGGGAAAAAAATGTCCATTTAGAAATTATTTTAAAATTCCAAACATGCTTTTGCTTGTGAATGTACTTCCTTTGGAGTGGTAACTATAGCTGATTATGGCCTAAGATTTCCAACCTTATGGCACCTTTAGTAACTTGATGCCATTGGAAGTCTCTAACGTTCTATAAAATTTCCTGTGACCTGGTCAACAGTTCAAAGGAAAATAACATTTCAGTTACATAATTAGTCTTTTCTGTACATTCCAGATTTCAGTAAGCAATCGGACTCCATCATTACTATTAACTTTGATTTCAATTCATAAACCTTTGAAACCTGTACATTTCTAGATTTATCCATCAACTTTCCTATAGACTCTTGATACAGAGATACTAGACAGCAATCAAGGTAAAACTTTCAGTAAGTGTGTATTTTGTTGTATAAAAGCCAAAATACTAAAGGCAAATAGAAATTGGTGTAACTGACACTTAATCCAGATATACAACAGTAAACTGATTTAGCTTCCCTTTTTTTTTTTTTTAAAGAGCTGACGCAAGTTGAACAGAGGGAGGTGTTGGGGTGAAGTGGTGGTGATGATTGGCTTGTCTCGTTCACTCCCACTGATCTTTAAATCCTTGCCTAGATCCCAAAAGTTGCATATAAGTCAACTCTGTGACAGGGGCCTGCCATTCCCAACTACTCAGAAAAGGCTGCACAGGACTGGATAAATAATTAAGGTAAACCTGTTTACACATCAATATTTGCAGGATTAAAATAATGCTGACTTTCTCATTTTTATTGCATTGTTTGTTTATTCATTCCAAATTAAAATGTTTGAGCATGCTATGTGGGTAACTTTTTTCTCGTTTTTAAATAGACCGATTAAGTCTAAAATTAGACGTTGAAATTACTTACCCAAATCCTGATTTCAGCTTTCCTTGGCAAATAATTTTATGTTTGAACATAAAATTAGGACAGTGGATGATAACAAAGGGAAACATTGTGAAAATGGCAAGGAGCAAGTGTTTAGTTATTTATATCTTCTGGTTAATCACTGAATATAATGAAAAGTTGACATAATAAGTCTTAGGAGAAAATAGGAATTTTAGAAGTGCGTTCTCAATGTGTTTTTCTTTATTTTGAAAAATAAAACTTGGATTAATCAAAGAAGGAACATGTGACTGCAGCAGATCTGAGGATTTGGACTGTAACATTGTCAAATGGAAAAGGAAAAAATTTGTGTCTTGTCTTGTCCTCTTAATCTGATCATTTTAATATGAGGAATTATTTTTAGAGCAAATTTCCTAGAATAAACTGAGAAATTGAATAGAACATAACTTTGGCTTTAAATGTTGAAGAACTGGAATCATCTACAAGTAGAGCTGATGTCCTCAAATTTATTAATCAGACAGGGGAGAATTCCCAGTGGATTTAAGCATCCCCATGTGTTGGGCATCTTACAGAACATCTGGTGATTGTTTTAATTAAATGCACAAGTTATAGCAAAGCTACGAATGTTTTATAACTCAGTTTAAAGTATTTTAACTGATGATATATATCATATTCATGGCCAGTCATCTGAAAGAGGTTTTGCTTTAAGCAAATTAAAGAAATTTAAGAGTGTTTTGGGGGAAAAGATTGTCATTTATGCTACAAATCAAGAAAATTCAGTTGTTTAGATTAATATTTAGATAATGCTTTGGGATTTTCTTGAAATTATTTATATTTATATTACTAAGAAGCATATCAGCAACATTTTAGTTCTGAGAAATGTAGTTTTGCTGGCTAAACTGTTGAGTTTTCTTTAGCCATGTTATACAGTATGCTTTAAGGGTTACTAAAACTATGATTTTAATATATGAGTTACTTTAAAGAAAATGAAAATAATTTATTTTCAGAAGAAGAAAAAGAGTACCTCTGAGGGTGAGCTATCATCTAATATATAGAATGTAGAATTTATTATATCCATAATTCACAAGATTATTACATATCATGCATTAAAATGTGTAACGTAAAAATTTCTCTGTGCTAATATAATATAAGTTACATATCCCTATATATTTCTGAAGAAATTAATTACTGTTTGGGAAATTATGAACTAAACTTTACGTGAGAGTTAATGTTTAAGATGACTAGAGAATCTCTGTCTTCCAAGAATAGACATAGAAAGCCTGTAAGCAAAATAGCATATTTAGATTTTATGACTAGTCCTTTATATCTCATCAATTGGCTGCTTTAATTCCTTTTCTTTCTTTCTTTTCTTCTTCTTCTTTTTTTTTTT